>CATIWQ010120606.1:0-31822 GCA_949673415.1 Euphorbia schlechtendalii | reverse complement strand
AAGAATATATTCAATGGATTAAATGAGCTATTACCTTACTCGGGGTGCCGATCCAAGCTAGATCTCAGTTCGGATTTTTTATGATAATTTTGTCATAATAATCTTAAATTGATAAAGAGTCAGCTCATAAATATAACATATTGAGCCTCCTTTTTAAGAGTTTCATTTCCTTATCCACATCAAGCAAAATACTTTTAAAGAACCAAACTACCAATTATCAGCGCCGTAACATTAATTCTTATAATTTAGTTAAAAAAAAGGAACATGAAATCTGAATTTGCAAAATTTCTCCACAAAAATAGAAACTCAGATTCTAACTTCTGATTTTTGTTAGCCATCGTTGCAAATGAATTCACAAGAGAAACAAAAAAAAAAAAACAAATTCAGCAAACTTACAATCTCAGACACAACTGTTTCCCTCCCGACTATTTTATGTAGAAACCTGCTAAATTGGGGAGTAGTTGTTGTATGATTGTGGCTGTATATTCCTACAACAATTCAGCGAAAGGGATTCTAGAGACTGCAGATTCGCCAACCATCCTGGCAGCACTTCCATTGTTGTGAATCCGATTATCTTCAATGCTTTAAGGGCAGTGAGGTGTCGAAGTTGATTGGGCAGAAGAGACATTTCACGGCCTAAAATATCGGAGCCCCATACTTCTAACTCCTCAAGCCATGTGACGTCATTGATCTGATTCATATAGCAGAAGTCATCCAACTCCTCCGAGAATGCACCAATGCTCAAACGCTTCAATTGAGTGAGTCCGCACAATATCTCCTCTGAAAAATATTTCAATCTACTACTGCAAGATATTGCCAATGAGGATAAAAATCTAAGCTTTTCCCAAATCTGTAGGAATGGAGTTTAGCCACTGACATCTTGTTACGCTGAATTCCCTGAAACATAGATTGGATAGAAGAAAATTCCAAAGCTCGGTTGATTTCGGACATCCTGCAATGGATAAGCTAGTGAAAACCCAATCCTCGCAATCTTGTTTTGCTTTGCAGATTTGCTCTCTTCACTTTTTCTTTGTCCTGCACCTCCTCAAGCCTATCTCCAGTTGACCTCTTAGCTCATTTAAGAGTTCAAGTTCTCCAATGGAGCCTCCCAAGTCGAAACCCACAACAAAGAATGGTAGTGTTTGAAGACGGGTTAGATATCCCAATCCAAATGGCATCCGGTGCTTATAAGAGAATGAAATATTATTCAGATTGATCAGATTGTTCACCTTTTTTTAAGGAAACCTAGACAGTTCTTTGTACTCAAGGAATTTCATAGTTTGAAGTTTGCTGAGACTGGTAATGGATTCAGGGAACTCTTTGATGCTACAATTTGAGACGTTCAAAGTTTGAAGGTCATTGTTAATTTCTAACTTGATGATGATAGATAAAAACAAATATTATAGTTTAGGATAATAGCTATTATGTTTATCCAAGATATTATTAAGATAATTGTTTATATTTTGTTGGATATTATTTAACTAATATTGTGGATAACTGTTGTTATTTGAATTGTTCTCTTGTTTATCTTTTGTTGATATTATCTTTTGTTTGAAAAGATATGCTGAGATATGATTAGATAAACTTACTTTGTTATATCTGTTGAAACTATCTTTCAGCAAGGATTTTATTTGAATATTATTTGTGAGATAATTTTAGCTTTTGTCTAGCTGTAATTAAGGCCTTATTCAGTTATATAGCAGCTGGATAAATGGATAAGATATCAATTTGAAAAGGTCTCCAACAACCATTTGTTCAAACGGTTTCAAACGGCTATGTGATCTCTTCCAACGGCTGGAAGATTTTATTGAGTCTATATAAAGGAATCTATCATAAAGGCTGGAAGACAGATGATATAGAGCAGCAACAAAAACTCAGTTTCAGTATCTCAAGTTCAGTTCATAAAGATTCAAAGATTTCAAGAGCTTGAACTTTCTATATTCATATTTTATACTCTCTTGTTATTATTCTTATTATTACTTTTGAGAGTATCATTATAGCTAAGAGTATTTACAATACTTAAACGCTCGAGAGTTTAGATTGATCATTTTATTAATTCGGGAATTGGTTGTACTAAATATAGTAGCGGGATTAGCTACGGGATTAGAAGTAACGGAATTCTTCTAGGTTGTATCTACTAGGTTGTATCTAGGACCCTAAAGGTAAAATTAATAAAATAACATTGAAATCCTTAAGTTGGGTGAGAGACCCTAGGTGGAGAAGTAGACTTATTAGAAGTCGAACTCCTTAAATACTAGTGCAATTTACTTTACGCATTTATATTCATTTGTTTACTGTTTATATTTCAAGGCCTTGACAATCTGTTTCAAGACCTTGACTGCTTATCTCAAGGCCTTGACGTTCACAGCTCATTTCACATTCCGCAATCTGTTTCAACGATCAATCGCGAAAATTTCTCAATATTCTATTCACCCCCCCCCCTCTAGAGTATTTCTATCTTTATTTCTGCTTTCACATGGTATTAAAGCAAGAAGAATGTCTGACAGCCAAAAGATTCTGGTTCGAGTTTAAAAGTCTTTGTGGAGTTTGGGCTAGCGAAGAGACTAGACCCGTTGAAGACCTTGACCCTTCGAGGAGACAAGCTAATGTATGTGTGGCAAGTGGCAGACCTAGTTGCACTTGAGGGGGAGTGCTAGAGATGTTGAGTTATCCCACATTCAATAATAAACAAAAATATCAAGTATTAAATAAGTGGTGTAGATTGATCCTTAACACAAGTCGATTGGTTTTATGTTAGATGAGTTCATCCTCACTTATATGCTCACTCAAGCTATAGAGTCCAATGGTGACTGAGATCTTAGCCTAGTGGTTAAGACGGAAGTTGTGGACTCTAAAAATCCCAGATTCAAATCACATCCGGGGTGGGTTAGGGATTTTCTTTTCTATTTAATGTAAGCCCAAATGAGGCAAATTAAAAAAAAAGCTATCGAGCCCAATGCTTTCTCGAAACACAAATTTTCTACAAAATTGATCTCTGGTCATTCCCATTCAATTTTGCGGATGTACCACTTAAACTATAGAACAAAATCCAATTAGTGAGGAAAGATAAAGTTACTATAAAATATAATATATAAATTAGTCATTTTGTTAAATGTTTTATTGATTTTTGCAGAAACCTTAGTAAACTATATTTTGGAATTAGAAGGCGTAATTTGAATCTAAAATCTCCTAAAATTGTTGTTGGCCAGCAACCAATTAACATTGATCTTCCTTTATACATATGTAACAATAGTACAAAATAATTCTCCATGGTATGTATTTTACACTATTAGGAAAAATCAACAAATTATAGTTGTTTATTTACAAAAGCCACATATTAACTTTTTTTCCAACAAATATTTTTTGTTTGATATATAAAAAGATAATTATTAATTTCTTACTCATGCCGAGTCATAGCTCAATTTTATGCGCTATTATTGGAGCTTGAAGTTCATGCTAATATGGTGGCTAAACTTTAATTTATGTTAATAAAATTACTTATAATTATTGTAAAATAAAAAATATTACTATTTGTGTTATGTTTTTAGTGTTGCAATAACAATTCGTAAATCGAACCAACTACAGAGCCCCACGCAGTTACTATTTTGGCAATTAAAACAATAACATAAGCAAAGAACACGACACTTTATAATGAGAAAATGTAAAAAAAATGAAATTAAAATTATGTTGTGTTGACATGATATTTTTTAAATATAATTGTTGATAGACTATTGACGAAACTTAAATGTTAGTGATTGCAACCACTAGATTTGTTTTGGTGGTTACAATTTTTCCCAAAATGAGAAAGAAGTTAGTGATTCTGACATACGGTTACCTTAAAAAATTAAATGTTCATATTTCTTGAAAAAAATGGTGATGACCACTGATGCGGACATTCCAATTTGCATAATGTGAAAATTGAAATACACTATACATATGATTTTTTTACAACTTGAAGAACAATAAATTTCTCTATTTAATAACTGGACAAAAAAATATATTGTTTTTGGTGTTAATCTTGCATGAAATTTATTCATAATTAAGGATTTTTTTCCAGCCATGGTGGAGTGAAATTCAACTTCAAAGTTTCATGTTTTACAAGTTGATTAATTTTTCTAAATTTACGTTTACATTAAATATAGAAAAAAATTTAAACCTCACATAAACTCGTGTGTGACTCAAACTTGACTATTTCATATATTACAAATACAATTTTAATCGGAATGCTAATACATTTGCCACTTAAAATTTTGACTGATATTCAAGTAAATATCTATAAATATCTTAGGTATATGTATAAATAAATCACACCTAACTACCAGCCAACTGATTAAACAACTAATAGTTAGCCAAACTAATACGTTATTATAGCGTGATACTATTGGATTTTGGATTTGCCCCCACTGAGGGAAAAATGTGAGCAAATGTCTTAAGGTCAATGCTTGTGAGTAAAAGTGGAGCTTAATTTAAGGGTCGTTTTCACTTAAATCGCACACTGATTTTCTGATTTGCCAAGTGTTCAAACATATTCACTGAATCTACTGTTTTCGTTTTAATAAGTAACTATTATATAAGCAGGTTATGTAATTGATTGATGAGTACTCAATTAAAACAGTCGTATCTTTGTTTTATTTTCTTTGTTATTTCAAACGGGTCATTATTAATTGAAAAATTATTTGTATGCAAATATAAAACCAGTTTAGTTTGAAAACTTAAATTTGTTTTCAACATAAATTTAGGAGACAGTGAAGTTATGGGAAAGAGTTGAATTTCCATATTCTCTAATTTTTTCTAGAAATAATACTCTACAAGATGATCACGGTCTTTCGCCACTTACGCAGAGCCTGTCTTAATAATTATGAGATTCTAGTGATTGAGGTCTTAGCCTAGTGGTTAAGACGGAAGCTGTGGACTCTAGAGGTCCCAGGTTCGAATCACATCCGGGGTGGGTTGGGGATTTTCCTTTCTATTTAATGTAAGCCCAAATGAGGCAAATTTTTTTTAAAAAAAATTATGAGATTCTAATCCAAATTGTATGTTATGAGATCCTAAATCAAAGGAAGTGTAGTGTTCAATAGCAATGTTTAACTAGTCAACAGTCAAATGTAGATATACATAGATTTTTGAAACCTTTTAATTTTTGAGACCCTAGACAACTGTTTAATTGACTTCTACATTAGGATCGCCCTTACACTTATGAAACCTAAAAAGTTAAAGGATCATATACACAACATCACTCGCCACCTCGACCCATATTCTATCGTACTCGTTAGAATTAGAAAAGGAAACCGTTTCTTAAAAAAACACTCTTGTTTTATTTTCTTAAAATTTTTCTTTCATTTATTAATGCGTTTATACATAAACAGGTAAATTTACAATTTGGAAAACTATATCATTATTTATATTGAAAAAAAATTGATTTGATCCTGGAATTACACTCAATATGATATGATTCCTTTCGACCGATGGTACATAAATTTGTCTTTATGCTAGAGCAAACTTTGAATATTAGATTAGCATCTTAACTAGTAAGATTAGAAAAGGGTCCCAATTTTAAATATTTTGTCAAAATCATAGTATATAACAATATATAAAAAAAGATTGATTCTCTTCGAGCCTTTATTGAATGGCGAAACAAGTGGTATAGTAAAGGCAATGTTCATAATTATGAATCAACTATCACCGGCATATACTGAAGCCATTGGCCCCATCTCAGATAGATATTGTCTTGCAAATTTTTATGAATCTTACTGCTTTTACAGTGTCTTGTATTTTCACTCTTTATTTCAATTATAAACTATAGTACTATCACTATTATGGAATTATTCTTTTCTTTTTTACTTCACCAAATTTAGAAAACAATATTCCTTACCTCTTCTTTATGATTTTGCAGAAACATTATTCATCAAAGCAGAGACCATACTACTTCACTTGACGGCTTGGTAAAAATAATGTCATGGAAAATAAAATAAAAATATCTAAAAGTCTTAAGTTACCACCTGTTTTGTTAATAAAAATCAAATGAAAAAATATATTTAACGAAAAATCAATTTGATTATCAAATTGAAAGAACAAGAATTTAATGTAAAATCTAAAAGAATCAGCTTCTAATTGGAGAAATTAAATCAGGAAAATTACATATATGAAAAGTCAAATCAACCAGAAGTTAACATATGGAATTGAGAAAGTAAAGTGGTACATTTTTTAAAAATTGAGGAAGTTATTAGGTGATTTTGAAAATTCAGGAACAATAAATTTAATGACACAAATTCAACTACCTAATGATGCATCAAGTAAAATAAAAAAGTTTATAAATCTGATATTCTTACAGGATCAATGCTCATTGTGAGCATCTCCTGATTAATTAAATAATCAATTTTTCATTCAAATACATCTTTTATTCATCCTATTTGTCCTTGAAATTTAATGCAAACTGTACTATTTCTTTCGAAAAAGGTAACTTATTTTTATGCATTTAAATTTTGGGTAAAAAAATGAAGAATAAAGGGAAGAAATATGAAAGGGACGTATCCATGAAAATATTATCTACCAAAAAAAACCAATATAATGTTCACCTGTACATTAAAATATAATATATCTTCATCCTGTATCATTGATCATTAATTATTACTTTAATAGACGATTATTATTGTGATTAAAGAATCAAATGCACCCTTTCTAGATGAATTGACATGTGATTAATTAATGAACTACACCACTGTCGAACAAATTAACACTATGTGAATTGAATTCCTATGCTAGCTCTAATGGCCGACCGAAAGTAAATCTTATAGATAAGGTGGATGAATTCGGTGTTTAAATGAGTAGTAACCATCCATGAAAACCGAGACAATTGGAGCCAATATATGGTTCAATTGGAGTCCTTGCATAATTAATAGACCGACTTGTTGAAGAGTTGGTCAATAAAGAGTGAGGAGAAGAAAATAAGCTTAATACGGCTGAAAGAACAAGGTGTGAAGCCGTTCCCAGCACCTAGAGGGAAAAAAAAATCTGAAATGGTTAGAATCATTAAGCTGAAGATTAGCTAACCAACCATTTGTACAATCCATCCGCAACTCCACACATAGTAGCTGTAAACAGCAACACACTTGCTTTTTACTTCACTCTTTAAGTATCTAGCTCAACATTTGATACTCTGTAGCAAACTATTGACAGCTGACAATCTTGATTAGTAGGCTGTTATAGGGCAGTTATAGCTAGAGATTAAAGCTAGAACTTGTAACTGCTCCTCTGCTTATATATGTAGATGACATCCTCGTTATGAGTTTCGATGAAAGTTTGGCATTGAGAGTAAAGTCTCATTTACATTCCTTGTTTACACTTAAGGGTCTTGGATTGGCCAAGTACTACCTCCCTTTTTAAATAATTGTCTTTTCGGAGTATTTGAAATTTTTTTAAATAAGTGTCGTTTTAGGTTTTCAATGCATATTTTGCCAATTTTGCCCTTATTTAATGTACATTGAAAATGATAAAAACAATAAATTATTCAATCAACTTTCAAATTTACAAAAATCATAAGGGTAAATAGGTATTTTTATTATCTTTTTAATGTGATATTGGTATTGGGAAACAACCATAAAGTGACATTTAAAGTGAAAATTATTTAAAAAGGGAGGGAGTACTTTCTTGGAGTAGAAGTTGATCAAGAATATAATGGAACTTTGTATCATAGGTCAAATAGAGGATTGCCAACCAATTGTCAGTACCTTCAATGTCAGCAATAAATTAACAGAAGAGAACATGAGATTGGTAGGTAGGCTATTGTACTTAAATTTTACTTCAACACAACAGTTGAGTCAATATATGCAGTGTCCCCATGATCATCACATGACAACAACAAGGAGAGTCCTTATGTATCCATAAGGATCTAAGATGTTGGGTTTGTTTTATCTTACACAGACACAATTACAGATTTCTGGATAAAGTGATTCCAACCGGGAAGGTTGCTGAATTAACAGGAAGTCATTAACTGGTTTTGTGCATGTTTCATGGGTCAGGATTGGTTCTCGGAAACCAAGAACTTGTTACTGCTTCTCTGTAATCTTCTTTGTAATTCTCTACGAACCATTGCTTAGTTGCGGAGTTCAATGAGGAATTTCTATCAGATTATCAAAAATGACCTTATTCACAAAAATTATAATAAAATTTTCATTATCAGATTTAAGAAATTATGGATTACGCTTAGAATGTTTAACTCAATTTTTATAAGTAACATACTCGATTTATGTTTGTTTTTACCACAACCTAAACTATAAACACTAGGTGGCTGGGGCGTACTAGTCTAATTAATCAATATTGACAAAAAAACTGAAAGTCTGTTTAAATGAGAGTTGATTGTTATTACCTACCTTTTTCAATAATTGTTTTTCTAGCGTTTTTGAATTTTTTTTAAATAAATATCGTTTTAGTATTTCAATGTATATTTTATTCATTTTACCATTATTTAATGCACATTGAAAATGATAAAAAAAAATCAAATTAACTTTTAAATGAATAAAAATTATAAGGATAAATAAGTATTTTTATCATCCTAACTAATATAATATTGATATTGGAAAACAACTTTAAAATGATAATCATTTAAAAAAGAGTATAAATAAAATGGGAGGTAATTACGAGCCTGTAATTATACCGACTGTAGTTTTCGCACCGACTGTTGTGTCATGGATTGAGTTGGCACATTATTCAATTGTCATAATTCAAACAAAAATGATGGCAATGATTGTATTGATGATGGCATAGATCCATTATGAATCAGAAAAAATATCATTAGGCCCCTAAAGTTTTCTTATTAATTCATTGAACTCTTGATTTTTCAATTTGTCAATTCAGAAACTCTTATAAATTTTAATCGTCACTCCTGAAAAGCTAAATTCAACGGTTAACATTATCACCGGATCAAAATTTGTTTATTTGAGTTTCATGTTAACAAAGAAGAAAGATGTATTTCATATAATCCCTCTATGTAGTTTTATTTTAATTTATCATTTTCCCAGTTTCTCATATTAATATATAAATTCGTATCATCGATACAATTTTTATCATTTTTTTTAATTTACCTTTATATTAATTAAATGAGAGATTGTATTTTGATTTTGTTCGAAATTGACTTGAATTTACATTAAATGAATAATAAAATCTCCAACCTGTCCTGTATGTGACTCGAACCTGGAATCTCTAGAGTCCACAACTTCTGTATTAACTACTAGGCCCAAGACCTCAATAAAAATTGATTGTATTTCGATGAATTGGCAGATAAGTTGCTACTCCCTCCGATTTTTTTCATTCGGCATTTTAGGCAAAATTTGAAATCTCATTTTACTTGCCATTCTCAAAATTCTAAGAACTTTTTCATCATTTTTTCAAATATAACCTAAATTTTTCAAATTTTTTTTCAAGATAGAAGAATAAATTTGATCCAATCACTATTATTAAATTGAACCAGATACAAGGGTAAAGAAATATTTTCATATCCTTAATTAATTGATTTTTCTTGTTTACATTCCCACTTTTTTTGGATATATTGCCTCTCAATTCCCAAAAACATTTACAAATTTAAGTGCAGTAAAAAACCATAAGTTTCATGTTAGGTATTAAATTAAGTCATTTCTCTCGTATGTGAGTTTGCCATCTGAACTAAAATCCTTTTAAAAATATCACATAAAAAGTACAAATATCCAACAATATCCTTTTATATTGGGAGGTTAAGAGTTCGGATTTGATCTTCATAGCTTGATTAATTAGCTCTTGAGAAAATAATTCCCAATTAGCTTGATAAAAAAATATGGCAAAATGTGAAACCTTAAAATCGTTTTTAAACAGTGAAATTAGAAAATATAATAAATGCAAATAGTGTCAATGGAAGCAACATATAAAAATTTAAAAGAGGAAGAAAAAGCAGCTTAAAGGGACCCATAAGATGTCTCCTGATAGACTAATTGATGTGATGTGATTTTCACCTTCTCCTCCACTTCACTTCTCTATTCTTCTTTCACATCATTTCTTCTTTATCTTCTCCCTTCTTTTCCTTTGCTAAAAATACCCAAGAATTTTTCTGTAAAAGAAAACAAATTATTTTACTCATGTCAAGTGACAGGCCAAAAGAAACCGCTGAAGGATCGTCCCGATCCATCGGCGATCATCAACAACAACTACGAACAGCTCAGACGCCTGCTCCTTTGAGCAGGTACGAGTCACAAAAACGGCGAGATTGGAATACTTTCGGGCAGTACTTGAAGAACCAAAGGCCACCAGTTTCTCTGCCACACTGTAATTGCAATCACGTGCTTGATTTCCTTAGGTATTTGGACCAGTTTGGAAAAACTAAGGTTCATTTAAATGGGTGTGTTTTTTTCGGACAACCCGATCCTCCTGCTCCTTGTACTTGCCCTTTGAGGCAAGCTTGGGGAAGCCTTGATGCCCTAATCGGACGGCTGAGAGCTGCTTATGAAGAACATGGCGGATCGCCCGAGACTAATCCGTTTGGTAATGGAGCGATTCGGGTTTATTTACGTGAAGTAAGGGAGTGTCAAGCTAAGGCTAGAGGAATTCCATACAAGAAGAAAAAGAAGAAGAAAATTCAAATTAAGCCCAGAGATGATGCAAAGCCCTCTATGCACACTGCTTAAAATGGTACTATTTCTTCCAACTTCTTTTCATGTTCCATATCCATTTTATTCGCTCCATTGTTGTTTAATTTGATTCTTACTACATACACTTGGAGTGGGTGATGAGCGTTGAATATGACTAAGCTCCGAAACTGAAAATTTTAAAAAAGGCTAACCTCGGTATGGTAATTAGTGTAGTCTAAAAAACAGACAAAATTGTAACAGAACGCATCTAAATAACAGTATAACTTCAACTTATCTCCAAGCAGATTGTTTCAATTTGACATCTGTACCTAGTTGACAATAGCAAATGAAAGAGCATAATTATAGATATCATTAGAAGAGTGATTGAAGTATTGAACATATAATTTAATTAGGTTTCAATATAATGAACAAACTCATTTATAAAGCCTGTAATATGAGTGAAAAAAAAAATAGTGAAATCTTTGTACCCAAAAACCCTAAAAAGCCTCATATCAAAACCCTAAATGTGGTATACTTAAGTATTTCACCATGCATTTATAGCTATTTTACCCTCGCTCTTAGGGAAAATGTACGGTTTGAGAGTGAGATGATGGCTTCTACTTTCTCTCTCTCTCTCTCATATAATGGGAAATACTGTTTATATAGTTTAGAAATTAAATAGAAAAAGATTATATAAATTGAGTACTTTTATATTGTTTGGGATTGTTTTCTGATTCTCTGCGATTTTTGTGCTCCCCGTGAATAACCATGTGATATGTCTCATACGTTGCATGTGATTTTCATAGTCTCGTTGACGTCTTATTTCTTTGGGCCGCACTGCTTATACATAAATCAAAAGCTGTTTTTGTTGTTGTTACAGGCAAATCAAAATGGTATGACACGGTTGACGTGAAAAATTATATCTCAGTACATATTTTGACACATTAAATTACTTGTTCAGTTTGAAGTCTATTCAATTTTTGTGTATTTGAAGTGCGTTGTTTATGATTAGAGTATGCAACTTAATATTGAAAAAGATTACTGAGGTTGACAAGTTAAGATTATAAATAGTTAATAAACATGTTTATTTTCCAGATGACAAAACGGATAATTCACACTATTTGTGTTGTTAAATTAATTTTTAATGTACCATAATTGAATAAGTTATGCACGAAATAAGTGTAAAGCCGACCTTCTCAATTATGAGACCCTAATTCAAATTGTATATTAGGAGGCCCTAAATCAATAGAAGTGTAGTATTCAATAGTAATAATCAACTAATCAGCAGAAAAATATAGATATATATATATATATATATATATATATAGATTTTTTAGGCCTTTCAATTTTTGGAACCTTAGGCGACTGCCTAATTTGCCTCCACGCTAAGATCGTATCTGAACAAGTGAAAAATAAATATTTCACGTACTAAATAGACAAGAAATAAATTGATTAGATATCAAATAGAAAACATTTAAATTTATAGAATACTATTAACATATCAATCTATTTTATTTTATTTTTATCCATACACCATTGTCCTCCTCAATGATTTGCCATAGGTGCTTCCAATATTTTATATAGTACTTTCTCATAGTGGAACACTAATCTTTATTGCGTAAAAAGTATAATTAACAATAATTCTTGATTCGTGACCTATCTGGTAATTAATTGTTGCCAATCATGGTTAGAAGTTTAGTTATAATGTCCAGCTAGCAACAAGCTATATATTTTAGGTATAATTGGTACTCTGGCTTTAATTTGGGCTGATAAAGTTTGATTTCAACCTCACCATAACCTGCAAGATCCTCTGCAAGTATTTACGTTATTTAATTAGACTAAGAATATTTATGGTGGTATTAAATAATTTAGTGAACTCAGGCATGAACAGGAGCTGATTTTAAAAGACAGAGAGAGTGTCTTTAAATTATCCAGCCCTTGCGAATTAATTGTTTAACCTAGTTGAATGTAACGATGTTGGACTTGTCTTTGCTCGGTACTTAGACATTTCATGTACATGTTGCAAACTCAGTCTTTAAGTAAGCCTTAAAAAATGTCGCAGTGAAAATGAAAGGTTGAGCGGCCTTCGTTATGTGCTCGAAGAGTTTGGAATTGCACTTGATGAATGTAGAGAGTTAGAGAGTTCGGGAAATATATATAGCATCAAACACACTTCTACTTGTAGCAATACAAATATACAACGTATATTTCCCAAACTCTTTAAGCACATGGTGAAGACTGCTCAACTTTAATTTCATTTCCCCCGCGACACCTTGACACCTTTTAAGGCTTACTTAGAGACCGAGTTCGCAAGAGAGAGTGTCCAATTGCATGCAATTGTTGTCTTCGCATTATGAAACAATGTTCATCAAAATTGCCCTTACAGGGACTCTCCGATGCCTAAATTAGTAAAAGTTTTTGTGGGAATATTTGAATAATGAGAATAATGTGTCTTGTTAACTGACTTAAAAAGGATTTATATGGGCATTAGTCGTGAATAAATTAGTAATATAAGTTACAGTCGTATACGAATATGATTATATTTTTTGTTTTGATATGATTTCCTTAATAGGATAGAGATTTATCCCAAATAAGTTATGTCCCAAATAAAATTCGTCTTTGAGGAAATTTAGGTATCCGAATCCTACTCGAGTTTTGCCTGTTTAGATATTTATATCACGAGGCAAATATCTCGGGTCGGCCATGCTAGTCATTTTCTTCCAGCGGGGTGAGGCACAAAAAATGTGGGGGATTTCAAGATTTCTGATGACATAGATGGGGTTGGTGTACCACTGGACCTCCTTGCAGCCGCCCTGTACATATAGTATATAGAATGATGGAATGTTACCTTTCAACTTAGCATGTTTAGAGCTCATCAAATAAAAAATTGAAAGGTTTGAATTTAATTTCTTCACCGTTTCCATAAACTGAAAGCAATTTTTTTTTGTTGATCATATAATATAAGCTTGTTTTAGATAAGCATGTCAATATATAACACCGTAATTGTTGAGATTTCGAACATACTGTAGAATAAGCTTGTCAGGAATAATATAAATATTATAACTGGACCTTACCTATCAGCTTTTGGATCAAAAAGTTGTATGACATGCTAAGAAAGTCAGCTTAGATCCAAAGGTAGAGAGTTTGAATCTTGACAACTCCATTCATTTAAAATAATTGCAACAAATGATAGAATGAGTTTGTTGTCTTGATTTTTTTCCTAGGCCCTCGGCAAACAATATATATAGAAAAAATAGTTGGGTTATGACGAATAATTTAGCTACATAGCGTTTATAGAGGAAAGGGTTGTTTTGATGTATTTTGGAATGCTTAATAATTTAGAATCTCATTAAAAACAACAACCTTACAGTGATATATATATCAGTAAATTAGATGAGCAAGTTCTCTAGTCTTTTTTGTATCGTCTTTGTTGATTGGTAGAATAATACTGCAGCTGCTGACAAGGCAAAGCTGTACATATACACGTCAACATGTGATGTAGATATTTCATCTAGTTTACCTCTCAGTTAATCTTCAGGAAGTTTTTGACAAAGTATCATCTGTCGGCTGTACTAGTTTCCTTGTTTTCTATATGTATGAAAGTTACTTTCTTTGGCAGGATTTGAATTACCTACTGTAAGACATTAGTATACATTATATGTATTTTCGGTACAGTCTAACGATGGAATGCTGAGAATCCAAATTGATTAATTAGTGATTATAAGACTATTTATAGGTGTCATTTTTCCACTAAGAGTATATTTGCAGTGTTTAAGATTACAGATAAGTGGATAACATCCAGTGGCATTTCTAATAAGTTGTGGCTGAAATTATGGGTTATTTGATTTTGGTATTGAAGCATATGGTGCATAGTTCGCATTAGCTGATTCAGCACTAAGAAATCTCACTTTTTCGACTTTGTTTGGATTTTTTTACAGAGTAGCTGGTATTTCGAAACTGTTTCACTAATTGATTAACACATCTTTACTTGCAACAAGAACTGATGTGTGAACAAATGAATTACAAGGTTAAAAAAATACACATTCTTTTATTATGCTATCTAATTTAGTTATGATATATACTTGTTTTTGTGTTTGCATCCTATTCAGATCTCAATATTCGGAGTGTAAATATGTTGAGGCTTTTATTTATTCCATCTGAAAGCTATTAGTTTATTGACTTTCTCAGTTGGACTTTTTACTGATACCATAACCTAAACACAAATCAGAAAGGCATGAATTACTTATATATGTATGAATCGTGGTAAGAAAATTGAAGTTCTGATAGAATAAATTAGAGAGCGAGTACCCATCAATGTATTTATCCTTGCTTGGTAAAGTCATTTGTGGACTTTAAAGTACTAGAACCGAATACATTTATAAATCTCGTATATATGTGAGTTGAACTCATGTTGGCAAAATTGTCTGATAAATGTGATAACGTCTAATTTACGACTCTTATAAACTAATCTTTACTCTCATGTTTTTCAAACTAATTTAGACTGTCAATTACTTGTATGTTTATTTTGTTTTAACAATTGTAATTGCCAACCTGATGCTTAAATAAACATATGATTGCAGATCAAAATAATGATTATTAAATACCTAATTGTTTGATGTTTATGTTTTGCAGGGTCACAGATAATATAGGTCAGTTTGAAATTGCAATAACCGTACGGACATTACTCCATTTTAGAGAAATATAATTAGGTTTTTCCTTTAGAGATATATATAGTTAATATTACAGATTGTCCTAATAATGAAATATTTGCGTTCAACAGACAGATTTGTAGTTGATAGGAAATTTACATATTTATGTGTAACAAAAAGAAGATAATGTAATGTTTTGGCTATCGGTGATAATTGCAGGAAATCGATCCAGTTGCTGATGTAGTCTGACCCTCGGGTTTAAAGAGGATATAATTAATGTGTAAAATATTAAATCAGAAAAGATGGAGGCGTTAGAATGATTTTGTACCCAATTAGCTTAAGGGCTTTAATTAAGTTGATAACTAAGCTACTATGATATCTTTATTATTTTTCGCATTAGTACATTAACATCTTTCATAAAATTTATTGTTTTCTAAATTTTCAAAATGATCTCGTGACTATCTCAATTTTCAAAAAATGCATTACTTTGCTCCCTCAATATCACATATCAGTTTTTTATTGGAGATAGAAAACTAGAAAAATGAAGCGGACGCTGACACGTGATGTTAAGGGAGTGAAGTAGTGCATTTTTTGAAGTTGAGGGAGCCATGAAATCGCTTTGAAAGTTTAGGGAAACAGTATAATTTTTGGGACAAGTTCAGTTATCTATTGATGTATTAGGTCAAAATAATCCCAACACCAAGATGAGTTAATAAGTCTAAAAGATAAGGTTAATGCATCACTCACCATAAACTTGTCCAAAAAAAGTCAGTTGTCACCCCAATTCTTTCAAAGTTCTAGATACTCCCTTGAACTTCCAAAAAATATCAATTTTCCCCGTATATTTCACGTGTCAGCTTATTGTTAGGAGAGAAAAATCAGATAAACGACATTTTAAAAAGTCAAACCAAACATAAATTGACATGTGGTAATGGGGTACAAACAGGTGCATTTTAAACAAGTTCATGGAAGTATATGACACATTTGAAGTTCAGGGTGATAAGTGACCATTTTGAACATTTCAAGGGGTGGTAAATGAATTAAGATATGACTATATTTCAATACAAGCCCGTTAATTTTGTATTACTAATACATGAGCTCAACTCAAGGTAGACTATATTTGTTAGAATAAAATGTTTAGTTAATTATATGCTTCGAACCGAAAAATATTTTCTTCTTTCAATATTCATTCCTCGTGGGCCCCTCTTCGCCAATTTTTTTCATCCTACCCATAAACAATCTATAATAATTTGCAAGTCGATATCAATTAATTGTTTTACTGTGCACGGTGTGGTCGGCTCGCATGATCTGTCCATGTTCGATTTTCATGGGATGAGTTTGGATAAAGTAACTGGAGAATAGGCTCGGATAGACCCGAACCACAAATGGACTGAGTAAAATATATGACGAGCTTGGTTTTAATATTAAAACTTAAACCTGGCCCGTCTGGCCCGAAGTAATAATAATATATTAAAAAATATATATTTATTTTATATACTAATAAAGAAACTTTTGTGGTTGAAAATCTCATTTTTTTTATAAAATTTACCATCTAAACTCAATCTTTTTACTTATACTACAAATGTATTTACAATTATTTTATTAATAATAACTATAATGATTTTTTATAAAAAAAATTAATTGGTAAACCTGTGAACTAGACCTAAGGTATACAAAACAAGAGGATCAAAACTAGAGTTTCTCGGCAACTCAAGGATTTCGAACAAGAGCACCAGTGTCCCCATCAGAAGCCTTAATGATATACGGATACGTGTTAGTGATTTTTAGGTAAATGCCTATAATATAATATATAAATTTCACCCTAACTTTTATTAAATTACAAAAATGTCTCCCTCAAGTTTCAATTTTACATTATTATGTAAAAACTGTTTCAAATTTTCTTTTTAAATTTTAAATTTTAACTGATACATATCAGGTATATAACAGATGTGTTAAAACAGTTTGGGTGAAAAAGATACGAACATGAATATATATTAAATATATAATATGTATATAATATATATATATATATATAACATATGTACATATAATAAATATATAACAGATTTATACCAAAGCGTAAAAATGTAAAATCAGAATATAAAGAACATAAAAAGTAAAATTTAATTCTTAAAAGTACCTTTTTATAAATAATAAACCAAAACAAATACAAAATTGACAATTTTACTCGCGTTAATACATTGAGATTCTGAAATTAGAATTCGTGTAATTTCCTCTGAGCCTGAAATTTGTCAGGCCCATTCGAGTTCTTAGTTTAAGCCCAGCCAGAGCCAGCAAAGACAACTCTGTTTTTGTTTTCTGTTCCGTTGTATTGGTGTGAGACCAGAAAATATTTGGGAAATTCCGACCACACAACATAAGTGCCGGCGACCGACTAGTTAGCCGTCAGTTGAGCTGCCATGTTTTTCAGCTGATTGCAGCCGCCATCTCCACTCACCCTTCAACTTCCACTCCCACCTTTCTCATCTCGTTGCATTTCTTTTTTCAACTAATTAAACTGCTAAAATTTCTTATATGATGCACATAAACCACAAGAGTTTCATAATTCAATTTTAAAAACTGGAAACCAAGAAATTTGGTTTACGGGCTATTTTTGCGCAGAACATAAGTTGAATATTCTTTTTCTTCAATTAGAAACTATTCCATGCAAATCATCTTCTATTTTTTTTTTTTTTTTTTGTAACACATTTTGAATTAATAACCTGGATCAACATTGTACAGTTTTTTTTATATATTCTTACATTTCATTTGAGTCGTTGTGTTGTTTTTAATTTTCTGAAAATATATCAATATTCTATAGTTCAAATTTATACAAATGTATCTTACATTTCTATTGATACATTTTTTATTGTGGTTTTCGTTTTATATATTTTACAACCATCTTTTTCTATTATCTACTTCAGCTTCAAATAGAGAAAAGACTAAACCTTGTAGCTTCTATTTGAGAAAACAATGTCTAAACTGAATTGTGATATATGGATAGACATTAATTTAGGAAATAATTTTTGGAAAAGAAAAAATTTGACTCGGTCGCATACTTGACATGGTGGATGAGTCTCTTAGAAGAAATTTTTTACATTTGTAAAACTCGAACTCGAGACCTTACTTTTTTTTTACTGAAAAATATATGTCATTAAAATCAATCAGAGTCGACAACAGCTCTAATGAAAGGTGGACAAGAGTACCAAGTCCCCCTACTAGTCGAAGAAACTGCTGCTTTAGCAAGAATATGTGTAGCATGATTCGCTGAACGACAAACATAAGCTAATTTGAAAAGTCTAAAACTACTAATAAGGTTTAAACAATCCTTAAAAATAGAACCCATTGGGGAAAAATAGGAAATACGATTATTCAACGCAGTTACAAAGTTTATGGAGTCACACTCTAGAATGATGTTGTCGTAGTTCTTATCCTTGAGCCAACTGAGAGCCTCCCTACTAAGGATGGCAACGGGCTGGGTCCGGCTTGGACCCGGCCCGGATCTGTTTTCCTATATTGGACCCAGATCCGACCTGGATCCGGCGGGTCCATAATTTACGGATCCGAATCCGGATCCGACGGATCCCATGAATCCGGGTCCAAAACGGATCCATGTAATTAACATCAAATTCTTAGTTTCAGCTTCCATACTTGTACATTTCACCTTATTTTAAATAGTTTACATGCTCATTTAATTATGTTCATGCAATTGTATTTATGTGGATATAAAATAATATTGATTATCCAATATTTTCGGGGTAAATAATAAATAAAAAAATACAATTAATATTTAAATACGGATCCGGGTTTCATTACCCGGATCCGACGGGTCCATAAAATCTAGATCCGGATCCTAAAAAATGGATCCGGATCCATGGATCCGGACCGGGTCCGAGATCTGTTGCCATCCCTACTCCCTACAGCTCATCGCCTCAACCGTAAAAACATCACCACCTCCTTGCATTAGGCAAGACCTTGCCGCTAACACACGTCCCAAAGAATCTCGAATGATGAAGCTGTGCCTAGTCTATCGCCATTTTCGAAACAGCTTGCATCCACGTTGCATTTGAGCCAGCCCACTGGCTGTCTCCTCCACTTCACAACAAGTTGATTTTACCCAGAATTAGCAGCCATAGGGTTTGTCGCTCGCCATTTCGTAAGAAAGCCAATCCCATGACGATAGACTTGACTTGAATTCCTGAATTTTCCTTGCCAAATGAAATTGTTACGACGTGCCCAAATAGCCCACATGATACACGATCCTTTTTCGATCAAATCGCTCGTCTTAGATGATAACCATGTCCACCAATTTTGCAAATTAACAACGTCAAGGGGCCATCCTTCACCAAAAAGCTCATCCCAGATAGGGTAGACTAAAGCACAACCCAAAATAGCATGAAACACATCCTCATTCCCATCACCACAAACAGGACATAATAAATCAACATCGAAATTTCTTTGCCTCAATCTTACAAGTGTAGGAAGCGAGTTTGTGGCTACTTTCCATAAGAAAGAAGCCACTCGAGGTGGAATCTGAATACTCCAAATATTGTTCCATATATGCGCCATGTAATTTGACGGTAAAGTTACCAAAGGAGATTGATTTAAAAGGGCATAATAACAAGATTTAATAGAGAAAATACTCGATTGTTCAAGTCTCCAGTACGGTACGTCATTTTGAGGAGTCCACGGTAGCTGTATCCTTTGAATGAGCTGCTGGTCATTTCTTTCGAACATCATTTGCACTTTATCTTCATCCCAACTTCGCCCATCATTGTTGATTAATAGATTGACAAAGCTCTCATCGCACCCTGGGAAAAATTTCGATGTTACTGTTGGATTTTGTACCGAAGGTAGCCAATAATCACCCCAAATCCGAGTGCTCAAACCATTTCCTATTCGTCGCACTAAGCCGTGCTTTATAATCTCTTTTGTAGCTATCAGACCATGCCAAATAAAGCTGGCATTGGATTGAATTGGGGTATCAAGGTAGAAGCTCCGAGGGAAGTACAGATGTTTAAACACCCGACTCAACAAAGTATTTGGTTCGGAGATGATTCTCCAAGCTTGTTTAGCAAGTGATGCAATGTTAAAATCACGCAAGCTTCTGAAATTCAAGCCGCCTTTCTTCTTTGGCAAACATAACCTCTCCCATCTCATCCAGTGTTGGAGAAGATCTTTTCCAACGAAGCAATAGTATGGGAGGGGAGCAAAAAAAATCTGCAGAGCGTAAATGGGAAGGGCTTGCGCAACAGATTTTAACATAACCTCTTTTCCTCTTTGAGATAGCTTCTTCCTATTCCAACCTTGCACTTTCTTATGAGCTGTCTCTACGATATAGTAAAAAACGTGTTTCTTCGATTTTCCAATTACGGAAGGAAGGCCGAGATAAACACCATGATTGTCCAATTCCGTCACTCCCAGGCAGGTTACGATATCCTGTCTCACCAACACATTCACGTTAAGGTTAAAAATAACAGAAGACTTCGCAAAATTTATTTGTTGCCCAGACGCCTTTTCATACACATGAAAAATATATTTAAGAGAGCGAGCTTCATCAATGTTGGATTTAAAGAAAAACAAACTATCATCTGCGAAAAGTAAGTGTGAAATAATAGGTGCCGATGGTGTGATCTTACAGCCAAATAAAACTCTAGAGGCAATACGATTTTGCATTAACAATGAGAGCCCTTCTAAGCAAACTAGAAAGAGGTATGGAGAGATCGGATTGCCCTGACGGAGACCTCTTTGGGGAAAAAACTTTTCGAACATGCCATCCCTGTGTTTAATGGTATAAGAAACCGAGGTAACTGAAAGCATGATTAAATTAGTGAGACACGTCGGGAAACCCAATTTGAGTAACATCGCATGTATATAGCTCCACTCCACTCTATTATATGCTTTTGACATGTCAACTTTTAGAAATCCCATACCGTTCCGTCCTCCCCTTTTTCTTTTCATATAATGTCCCATTTCAAAACCAATCAAGATATTATCAGTTATAGATCTCCCAGGTATAAAGGCGCTTTGGGCATCAGAAATAATAGAGTTCATAACAGGTTGAATTCTATTAGCTAGCATTTTTGACATTATTTTAAACAAAACATTATACAAAGAAATCGGGCGAAGATCTGACACAGTAACAGGCACTCTCTTCTTCGGGATCAACACAATATTCGTAACATTAAGGCCAGCAGGGAAAGAATTATTCTGTAAACATGCAAGATAGAATTTAGTTACCTCATTCTCGACGATGTCCCAGAATTTCTGATAAAAACCTGGGTTAAAGCCATCAGGGCCAGGAGCCTTATCGGGGTGCATTTGAAATAGGGCAAGTTTAACGTCTTCAGCAGTAAAAGGCCTTTGCATATCGTTGTACAAGTCTGTTGGGATTTTCGGCTCAAGTAGATCAAGAATTTCAGCAAAATCAGCCCCCCTTGACATAAACAAATCTGTATAAAATTGCTGAATGGTTGCCTCCAAACCATAACCCCATTGCACCCAATCACCGTTCGACCCTTGTAATCTTTGGAAACAATTTTTACAATTTTTATTCGAAGCTACCTTATGGAAATAGCTCGAGTTTTGATCCCCTTGGCTCAACCCTTGAACTTTTGATCTTTGTTTCCAATATTCTGCTTGCATTCTCAATAAATTACCAAGTTCCTCCTTTTTGCTCATAAATTCCCCCGCGCTATCCCACCCATCTCTAGACTTTAATTCGGCTAGCTCCCTACGACAACTCCTGAGTTGGTGTTTGAATTTGCCATGATGCAGCCGAACCCAAGCTTCTAGTCTATGTGCACACACTTGTAGCTTATCCAGCAGAGGTAGCTGATTAAGCTGCCAAACCCGCTCCACAATCTCTTGACAACCCTCCACTATAGCCCACCCATTCTCAAAACGGAATGGAGGAGGGCGCACAATGCTCACCGTCGAGCAACTCAAAAGAAGAGTCGAATGATCAGATTCGGCAGTAGCTATGTTTTGGACCCATGCATCACTAAATCTCTCTACCCAATTGATATCGGAGACAACTCTGTCTAAGCGTTCAGCCATCCAATTAGAAGTACCTTGACCACGTTCCCATGTGTATTGATAACCCGACATCCCTATATCTGATAGCCCACTAAAAGATAACGTATCCCGAAAACCATTGATCCAGTTCAGAGGTCTCGGCCTTCCCCCTATCTTCTCATCATGGCTCAACATGTCATTAAAATCTCCTACAACACACCAAGGTAACTCCGAGATACTACTTAGGCTTTTAGGCTTTTCAAATAATTCCGAGACCTTACTTAAATGACACCAACCTGTTGACTTTTTAGAGTAACTCCCACCGTGGCATGTAATTAATCATATAGAAAAATTTATATGATGCCTTTTTATCTAATTAAATTGATGATAGAATGATTTATTATGAATCAAGGGGAATGGAGAAAGCAAAAGGGAAGAAATAAGGGCAAGGCAGAGACTAAAAAAGGACAGTTAAACATCGTGAAAGAGAAGAATTGGCCGTAGCCAAGCCAAATATCGATGGCGGAGCTATCGTATTCATATTCCCTCTCTTTTACCCTCCCCTACTCTTTCGCTTCATGCGTCCGGCGCGTCACCTTCGCCGCACCGACACCGTTTCCTTTCTTTTGTGTTTGCTCACCGGTCTCTTTCTTTCTCTCCAACCCTATCTCTCCCCCACCTCACGGCAATCACATAAAACCGCCACCACTTCTTCTTTTCAAGATTACGATTTCTCATGGGCGACCTAACGGATTTCGTCACTCCATCTTCCACCCCTCACTCCCGTTCGTTGCCTATCCGTGAAGACTATTGGAGTGAAGAGGCTTCTGCGACTCTCGTTGATGTTTGGGGCCGCCGGTATATGGAGCTTAACCGTGGCAATCTTCGCCAGAAGGACTGGCAGGAAGTTGCAGGCGTCGTTAACGCCAAACATGGACACACGAAGAAAACGCATCGCACAGATGTGCAGTGTAAGAATCGAATCGATACGATTAAGAAGAAGTATAAGGCCGAGAAAGCCAAGGTTACGGAGTCTAATGGAGCGTTGACGTCGTCGTGGCTTTTTTATGATATCTTAGATTCGTTAATTGGATCTCAATTTTTTGCTAAGAAACAAGCTTCTCCCTCCCTGTCGCCGTCTCCTCCGGTCGCTCTTCCTGCGAATTCTTTCAGGAGGAATCCGTCGACGCCTGTTGTGGCTCTGCCGCAGAAGAGGCCAATTGATGATGGCTATTTCAGGAGGAACTACTCAGCGATGGCCGCCGCTGCAGCAGCCACGGATTCCAATACTGATAGTGATGGTGGAGAAGAAGAGAGGGATAGCGAGGAAGATGAAGAGGGAGAAGGGATTAGGAGATTGGCTAGAGCTATAGAGAGATTCGGAGAGGTTTATGAGCGGGTGGAAAGCGAGAAATTGCGGCAGATGCTAGATTTGGAGAGGCAGAGGATGAAATTCGCCAAAGATTTGGAGATGGAAAGGATGCGGATTTTCACTGAAACACAGATTCAGCTTGAGAAGATCAAGAATGGAAAACAATATGGGTCCAATGGTGAGAAAGATTTCTAAACTGACTCTAATTTGATCCTTCTATTTGTGTAAATTTTTGTTGTTAGATAAGGGCTTTTCTTATATTAGCTTATTGGTTTTTGTGCACAATTTCTAATATTCGAACTCAGAAGCATTTGGTTAACAGCATGGATAGAACAATACAATTGCTACTGTCCATGACAATTTAGCTATTAATAGTAGTTGATCTATTTTGTGGAAATTCAATATTGTGAACATGTTAATTATATTGAGTTTAACTGAGATTTTGTTGCTGAGATTATATGCTGAAGCTTTGTTGCAAGTTCATGGCTAACATAGGTGAAAAGTGTTATGAAAGTCACACGTGGGGCCACCGAAAGTTGTTTTTTCGGGGTCCATCATCGAAAGTAACCAAAAGCCACCGAAAGTTGATTTTTTGGAGCCATCACCGAAAGTTGTTTTGTCTCTATGCTTTAACATTTCATTATAAATAGGATGAATTGCAAAGCAAATGAGCATCACAAATTTGAGAGCTTGAGAGCATTTGGAGAGTTAGAGAAAAATTAGTAGAGAGGAAGATCAAAAGCGGGTCAAGCAAAAATTAAGTCTGGTAATTTTTGCACCTTTGATTACATCTATTAAGGGTTTTCTTTAAGAGAATTTCTCTAAAAATTCTCGGGGATAATTGGATGTGAGGTGAGAGTTTTGTAAGCACTGTGTAACTTTCTCCATAAATAAAGTCTGCAGCAGCTCCGGAGAGGTAGGCGAAATTGGCCGAACTCCGTCATCAAATATTGTGTTATTTTTCCACTATTATTTTTCGCATTCCATTAATCACTGCGTTTATTCCCCAACATGAAGGATACACAGATTCCCATTTTAGCTGATTCAGATGAACATGAAGTTGTGAAGCAAGTTCAGGTAACTTGTCATTACATTTTATATGTTTTGAATTTTCACTTTGGCTTCTTTTTCTGGAGCGAATATTTTCCCTTGTTTTCATATTATATTTTTAATTTGGAAAATTGATGTTCCTAACTTCTACTCATTATATGCTCTACAAGTAACATTTTAGTTTTGAAGTATTTGGGCAAACTTTCATGTTGGATGAGTATGGTAAGTGCCAATAAAAATATCGATGTCTTATGTCATGGTCAAAGTGCAAACTTTTCATCTGGAGCCATTTGTGCTAAGATGCCAAGTGATGGAGGTATCTAAATGCTATATTATGGAAGGTATGGCTGATAGCAATTTTTATTGTCGTCTATTATAGGATAATATGAACAGTAAGGGTATAGATTGGTCTGGTTTGATTGCTAATGCTCGATGCTGGCATTGCATGAAGAGTCAACAACCTCATTATAATTCTTTATGTGTGAAGTAAGCTACTTTTTCAGGATGATAAATAGTTGTTTTCATGAGCATTTGAGGGGAGACTATCCTTTAAATTTCTAATTGAAGATGGCAGTTACTTGTGAAAAAGTCCATAAAATTTGGAGCCTCAGCTGACTAAAGAAGTGACCCCTTGACTTTGTTCAGGGAATCATCTACGTCGGGAAAAGGTTGACTTTCTAGGAATGAACTGTAGGGATTTACAAATAAGAATCTCCTTCCTATAAAATCCTAATAGCAGAAGTGGTTGCTTGAGTGCGAGTGATTGATCTTTGCTAATATAGCTTTCTAATAATCCAGGCATTCTCTTAGATTCATTCGATATTATAGATCTTTTGCGAAATTCCAACATTTGCTGACGTTTAATTGGAATGAGATGATATATATCCATGCAAAGAGCTTGAAAAGTGCTGATCAGAAAACTGACATATGCCAATATTCAATTGTTTACTCTTTTAATTGGGCCTTATACTTACAGAGATCCCTTTTAGTACTTTGTTTCTTGCATAATTATGTTAATCTTTTATACGTGTGTAATACTGATAACTTCAGAACCATTTCTTCTTTTTTGTATTGTTGAATAAACTGATTTGATGACCTTCCTAAATCAGCAAGATTGACTAATTAGGATGAGAATCAATCAACATTTACTGGTATAATCAATTAGCATTTAACTGTATTAATTTGTATTGATTAGCTTCCTTACTAATAAACTTAGAACTAGTATAAATACTTGTAATGTATAGTGATAAAATTCAATATAGAAGAAATACATTTCTCAAAATTTTTCATGGTATCAGGGTCTGTTGCTGCCTTTTAGAGGTTGAATTTTCCCTCAGCTGCCTTCTTTGTTTTCTCAGTTTTACTGTTCACTGGCAATAATGTTCACGTCAGCTATACTGCTCGCCGGCTTAGCTACTATTCATCAGCGAAAATACTGTTTTCATCAGAGCAACTGTTCATCGCCGAAGGAACTGTTCATTTTCCGACAAATTGGTAAATCTGTTCTTTTCTATTTTTATAAATTGAAAATATTTTAAAAAAATAATGGATTCTTCTATCTCTGCGAGACCAATTATGTGCAATCGGGTATTACCCTTAATACTTATCTTAATTCTTGGATTATTGATTCTGGTGCAAATAGACACATGACAGTATCCTCACAAAGCTTCCAAAATTATACCACTTGTACTAAAGGAAACAATATTAGAATAGCTGATGGTTCTTTGTCTCCAACAGGTTCTGTTGTCTGTGCACCTAATATCGAACTATTATTTGTTCTTCATGTACCAAACTTTCCCGTAAATCTTTTGTCTGTCAATTCCATTACAAAAGCATTAAATTGCAAAATTGAAATTTTTTTCCTAATCATTGTGTCTGTCAGGACCTTGAAACTGGGAAGAAGATTGGTAGTGGTAAATTGCATGATGGCTTATATATAATGAATGACAGTTTATAGTCGGGAAGTCGGGCATTTTTTGGAGAGAATAAGATTGTTAATCAGGAAATTTTGCAGCAACATCGACGGTTAGGACATCCATCCTTTTTTGTTATAAAAAAGTTATACCCACATTTGTTTTTTAAAACAAATTTTGAATCATTGTTTTGTGATGCTTGCGAGTATGCCAAACACACAGGAAACTCATATCCTTTAAGCAATAATAGAGTACTACCCCTTTTATCATTATTCACTCTGATGTGTGGAGTCCAACTAAAACAGTTTCTTCATCTGGTAATCGTTGGTTTGTTACATTCATTGATTGTTGCACGAGGATAACATTAGTATACTTACTAAAAACAAAAAATGAAGTCTTTTCTTGCTTTCAGACTTTCCACAAAATGATTAGTACACAATTTGACACCAAAATAAAAATTCTGCGAACTGATAATGGCACAGAATATATGGATAAAGTTTTTTGTCCTTACTTAGAATCACATGGGATAGTTTACCAGACTAGTTGTCCTTATACTAGTGCTCAAAATTGGGTAGCCAGTACGGAAGAATAGGCATTTGTTAGAAGTTGTTAGATCTCTTAGGTTCACAATGGATCTACCTAAACCTTATTGGGGGATGCTATTCTTGCCGCTGCTTACATGATTAACATGATGCCACTGAAAACCCTTGACTTTAAAATTCGTTTAGAAATGTTAAAAGGAAAAAACACTTATACTGTTCCTCCAAGAGTGTTTGGGTGTGTGTGTTTCATTCAATCACGAAATAGTGGTAAACTTGACCCTCGAGCCCTTAAATGCATTTTTGTTGGGTATTCACCTACACAGGAAGGATACAAATGTACCATCCCCCTACACGAAGATATTTTTGCAACAATGGACGTTACCTTTCAAGAAACTGAATCATATTTCATCGATTCCCATCACATAATCAGGGGGAAGTTCCTACGGATGAAGATGTGTTGTTATGTAATGTTGAGGTTGAACAAGAAAATGGAGAGACTGAAAGACAGGGAGAGGAAATTGAGAGATTGGATAGACCCAACTTGTTGAGATATTCGAGAAGGAAAAGAATAGAAGAAGCCATTATGCAATCTCCAAATAATGTTGATTTTCTTATTGACCAAAGAAAAGGAGCTAGGTCTTGCACTAATCATCCTTTATATCCTTTACCTGACTTTGTTTCTCATCATTCATTCTCTATCCTATAGAGCCTTTGCTTTATCCCTTTTGTCTGTGTTTATTCTACAGGATTGAAGAGAAGTCGTTGCAAACCCGAAATGGAAGCATGCCATGCTTGAAGAAATGAAAGCATTATCCAAGAATGAGACTTGGGAACTTGTTGTTCCCCCAGTAGATAAGAAGTTGGTGGGATGCAAATGGGTGTTCACTGTTAAACACAAAGCGGAAGGCTAGATAGAAAGAAAGGCTTGGTTGGTTGCAAAAGGTTTTACGTAGACCTATGGAGTAGACTATCAAGAAATATTTGTTCCAGTTACAAAGATGAACACTATCATGTGCTGCTAATCTTGATTGGGATTTACGCCAGTTCGATGTAAAAAATGCTTTCCTTCATGGAGACTTGGAAGAAGAAGTTTACATGAATATCCCTCCTGGATTTGAAAACCATCAGAGTGAGGGGGAAGTCTGTAAACTGAAGAAAGCCTTGTACGGTCTGAAACAGTCTCCTAGAGCATGGTTTGACAGATTCAGCAAAGCCATGATTTCTTTCGGTTATAAACAGAGCCAGGCAGATCGTACTCTCTTCACAAAACATCGAGGTAAGCTCACCTTACTCTTAGTGTATGTTGACGATATAGTTATGATAGGAGATGACTCAATTGGAGAAGCTGTTGGCTCGTGAAATTGAGATTAAAGGTTCAAGAAAGCTCCAGTATTTCTTGGGAATTGAGGTTGCTAGATCAAGTAAAGAAAACTACATTTCTCAAAGAAAATACGTCATATACCTATTGACGGAAACTGGAATGTTGGGATGCAAACACATAGATTCGCTTATTGAAAGCAATCACAAGCTTCTATCTAGAATCATAAAATCAGTGGACAAGGAGAGATATCGAAAGCTCGTGGTTAAGCTCATATATCTTTCACACACGAGACCAGATATAGCCTATGCAGTTAGCTTAGTGAGTCAATTTATGCATGACCCATGAAATCCACACATGCAAGCTGTCTTTCGTATCTTGAGATACTTAAAGTCTACGCCTAGAAAAGGTCTTCTTTTGTCGAACCATGGTCATCTTCGAGTCGAAGCCTTTACTGATGCTGATTGGGAAGGATCTCTTGATGATAGAAGATCTACTTCCAGTTATTGTACCCTAGTAGGAGGAAATCTTGTCACTTGGAGGAGCAAGAAACAAAGTGTTGTCGCTAGATCTAGTGCATAAGCAGAATACAGAGCCATGGCCCAAGGCATTTGCGAGGTTCTCTGGCTAAAAAAGCTGCTTGAAGATCTGAAATTGGTAGAGAAAGGAAAATTATCCTTGTACTGTGACAATAAAGCTGCTGTCAGCATTGCTCATAACCCAATTCAGCATGACCGAATAAAACATGTTGAAATTGCTCGGCATTTCATCAAAGAGAAAGTAGAGGACATCTACCTTGATCTAATTTATGTTTCTTACAACGAACAGTAAGCAGATGCCCTCACAAAAAGGCTCAACAAGCTTAATTTTCATACACTAATTTCCAAGTTGGGCATGTGTAATATCTTTGCACCAACTTGATGGGGAGTGTTGAATAAACTGATTTGATTACCTTCCTAAATCGGCAAGGTTGACTAATTAGGATGAGAATCAATCAGCATGTATAATCAATTAGCATTTAATTGTTTTTATTTGCATCGATTAGCTTCCTTACTAGTAAACTTAGAACTAGTATAAATACTTGTAATGTATAGTGAAATATAGAAGAAATACATTTCTTTAAATTCTTCATGTATTACTATTACTTAGAGCGTCTTGATTGATTTCTTCAGGCCTTGATTGGAAATTTATTTGTATTGCAATCATTGTATTCATTTTGCAGGAATTCTATGCAGACTTTGTTGCCAATGATCCCTGTCATTTTACCTTGAACATCCCTTCTAATCACATTTACATGCTTCCTGCAGTTGTGGATAGTTCAGGCTTGCAACATGTCTGTGATAGAGTTGTTGATGGCATTGCTTCTGTTTTATTGGCTTTCAAACGTAGACTTGTTATTCGATATCAAAGAACTTCAGATATTGCGAAGAGGATAGCGCAGGAAACGGCAGTAAGTTAAACATAAGTGAGAATATACTACATAGTTAAGCAGCATGTAATCATCTGTTAAATCATAAATTCATAATGGAAGCCACCGTGTCCCATTTTAAAATTGCAGTTCATGGCCTTTTTTTTGAAGGATACAGTTCACATAATTACGTCAAGGATAGATGCAATTTACATATATTATATATGTGGTTGTAACATGTATAAAAAATGTTTTCGCATCACATTTTCTTAAAGTTGTTTAATAGCATCATAGGCATATTTAAGTTTATACATAATTAATTCAATATGCTTCTATGTATATATATTTTCATGTGAGTCACAAAGTGCTGAGTGTTGACAGCACAGAAAAATTTTTTATTTTTTATTTGGTGTGGTACATGAGAAATGGATGTACCAGCAAAAATGTGCCTTATTTGATTTCAGGCGCACAGAAATTTCACCGTTGTTGCCTATACTTGATCGAAGGGATGACCATGTGACTCCTTTGCTGATTTCAATGGACATTTTGTGACTGTATGACATACCATTTTATATGATTTATGTGCTGTTTGTAAGTGGGTTATGTTTCTTGAATGATTTTGGTCCCACATTGATCTGCCAATTCAACTGTCTCTTCTAATTGCAGGCTATGGTCCAAGAGTTAATTGGAATTCAGGACAATAAAGTAGATTTAAGAAACTTTGTCAAGTTTTCTAAAGATCAACAGGTTGATTTTTATTTCTTGTCTCCATCACAATGCTCTATTATATAACTCACTCATAGTAATTTGTATGAATTATTATTTTCTTCATATTGTTGGCATCTCTAGGAGGTTGTGCTTTCATCAGAAGAAGATATTTTTTTCAAAGCTAACGTGTATGAGAATTTTGGGGATATTGGAATGAATGTATATAAAGCATATGGTAGATGATTTCCAGCAAGTTGCAAATTGCAATGAGTGTAATCAAAACATCCAGACAATAGGTTAGTGCGAAGCAAATCTGAAACTCCATGCATATTGCAATTTGGTTGTTTATATGATGCTCAAATTTTGATTCACTATTAAAACTGTACATGCTTTGAGTTTCTGCAGAGGATATGGCCAAGTTTGTTGATAATTTTCCTGAGTACCGGAAAATGCATGGAAATGTTTCAAAGCATGTGACGTTGGTAACAGAAATGAGCAAGATTGTTGAAGAGAGAAAACTAATGGTAGTATCAGACACAGAACAGGAGTTGGCTTGCAATGGTGGACTAGTTGCAGTTTTTGTGGTAGTCTAATCGCTAATGTGAATTTAAAGCCATTATTTTGTACCTTGCACGCCGAGTATACGTGAGAGAGCTACATAATTTTAGATTGGGTCTAGTGGGATTGAGAGTTGATTACTTACATTGAGAAGAAATCAAGATCTAGAAGAATGTGTTCTTCATAAAATGAATATTTCCAAAAATTTATCATAGCCTGATGTGTTGATGAGGTATATACAGGAAAATTTGCTTGAACAGAGACCGAAACATTATCTAGTATTATGAACATAACTGCCGCGTAATAATAATTATGTTGTGCTTAAATTGTACATCTTACGAGACAATTGATGATTCAATGAGCTTGATTCTGTTTAACAATTATTCCTTTTACATTGCATTTAACATATGGCTTTTGGATCTCCGTATATGTCAGTACAACTCAAATTATGATACCAATACCATCCAGTATATGTGATCACTTTGTGTGCAATATCTTATCTTAGCTGGCATGTATGACTGGCTGTTGGAATATTTGATACAAGTTATGAACCATTAGGGCTGTAAATGAGCCAAACCGTTCGTGAACAACTCGGTGTTCGGCTCGATAAAAGTTCGGCTCGGCTCGATTCGATTAATAAACGGACAGTTCGTGAACATGATTTATGGTTCGAATAATAAACGAACTGAACATGA
>CATIWQ010120585.1:0-22057 GCA_949673415.1 Euphorbia schlechtendalii | reverse complement strand
AAGCTCGATAAATATCACATTTCAAAACTTTCAATAACTATTGAATTTAAATCAAATAAATCTTAAGATTCACATGAAGTTCAATTAAATTCAAGTATAAAAGCAAGTAAAACAAAGTCTACCATGGAAAACCCTAACCCTACCCGCCGCCATACTCTTAGCCATCGCAATCTCACTGGATTTACCCCGATCACCAGGTTTCCAGCCTATTCCCAACCACTCACCCTAAAATCTCAACACAAAACCACTATTCCCAAACCTGCTACCCAGCCTAAACCAGCTACCCCTAGTGCCCAAATATATTTTGAAAATTTCCCAGCATCTCATGATAGGATGGCTATGAAAGTGATCTTCTTGAAGTTCGGGGTCATTGGTAAGGTGTACGTTGCTTCTACGAGGAATGCTAAGAATAGATGTTTTGGTTTTCTTTCTTTGGAAGGGTCAATTCTGCTTCATGAGGCACTTTACCGACTAAACACCATTCCAATTGGAGGTTTTAGGCTTCGTGCCTACGTCACTAGATATGGGAAACCAGCTCAAACTTTGAGCCATGCACATGGCTTCACCAAGCCGAGGAACTTTGCACAGGGGGGTTGCAGTTTCCTTGGCTACTAACAGAGGCAAAAACTTTTCAGAATCACCTAGAGATTCCCGCTCAAAAGCCCAGGTCGTGAAATCAGATCTGAAGCCGGACGTCATCCATTTGAATAGCGCTATTGAAAAAGATAGCTGGGTCTGTTACTCCTATTTTTCCAAGCTTCGAAACTTAGGACTTCTCAGCGACATTTTTTCGATTGTTCGCAATCGTAACTTTGTGGTTAAGTTTGTTGCACCGGCATGTGGAGATTTGGTTGTTCTTTCTTTCCACTTCGAGGATGCTTTGACAGGTTTTCTTGAGGGTGATTGGAGGTCACTTATTGATTTATTTTATAAAGTTCATCCTTTCTCTTCCGTTTTCATTCCTAATAATCAGTTATGTAATGTGGATTTCTTTGGTTTTTCGCCTGCTATTATTACTTAAAAGTTATTGAGGGAGGTCACAACTACAATGGGGAAAATCATCTCCATAGACTTTAATTTCGATAGGCCGGAGCAGCTTGATGTAGTTTCGTGTGGTATGAGTGTTCCCTTTGAGGTTGAAGGGAAGCAGATCAGTGCTATGTTTGAGGGTCTTTGTGTGGATATTAGGGCTGTTAGACAACTCACGGCTTGTCAAAATTGCTTAGAATTTGAAATTGAAAGTTTGAACACAAAAGAGGATTCGGTCTGTGGTCGTTTTGTGGGCTCCCCCCGTTACTTTTCTAGTTCAGTGGAAGCCACTATCGACTCCAAGGTCCACAACTTGCAGGCTGGCACCAGCAACGCTTCTCATGTCTCGGATTCGGACAACTTTGAGAAACCTATTGCATCACTGATTGTTAGTTCAAACCGTGATATTACCGAATTGTCAGCTATCCCAATCTAAATTTACATCTTCTAGCTCATCGGATCCAGACATTGCGAACATAAATAGAATTTTTATTGAGGGCCATAATAATCAACCGAGTGAAGCTCTTCTCACTTGGTCTAACGAATTTAAATTAGGGTTATTTGAGGAAAGTTCAAAGGCATTAGTACTAGAGGCAATCCAAGGTCGCATGGAGGCTTGAATCGAGGTTGTTGCTACGTTTTTTACATATTTGTTATGTCGTTATCCTTTATGTGTTGGAATTGTAAGGGGGGTATAGCGAACAATTTAAAACATCAATTTATTTTCACATATTTGGAAATTCAACTTGAACTTTGTGATTTTATTAGAAACTAAAGTCGAGGCCATTGGGTACAGCATGTTCCGTAAGATGTTGGGTCATAATGATTTTGATTCGTACCATGTTAGTTCACAAGGACTATCAGGGGGAATTGCTATTTCTTGGAATAAAATTTTGTTACATGGGTCCTTAGTTGCATCTTCTATTCGTTGGATTATTTTCCATTTCTCTTCATCTTTGTTGGATTGTTATGTGGTGGTAACTTATGGTTCTACGGATTGGAATGAGAGGAGATTGTTGTGGTTAGAATTAGCGCTGATTATTAATACCTTGGAAAATGTGATTGTTTGTGGTGATTTCAATGAAGTTTTGTATAATAATGAGAGATCAAGTGGTTTTGTTTCACCCTCGTTGCCTTATTTCCATGATTTCATTAACATAAGTGAGCTTATCGACTTACCATTAGAAGGGAGAGACTACACATGGCATAATGCAAGGTCCTTTTTCTCATATTGATTGGGTTTTGGTGAGAAGTATCATTTTGGATCGTTGGCCGGATTTAAGTATTCACACTTTGGATACCTCCTCTCGGATCATTTCCCAATCCTTTTTCGAAGTAAGCCGCATCTTCCTTCTTGATCAAATCCATTTAGATCACTCAATTGTTGGTAGGATAGAAGCAACTTCCTTCCTTTCATCGAACAAAAGTGGGAAGCAATTTGTAGTAGAAATGGAAATCGGGGACTTTGCTTTCCGTTTGGGGCTATTGAGTAAAGCTATTAAGTCTTGGCATGTGTTACATTTTGGAAACTTAAGAAGGAGCATTTCGAAGCTGGAAACTAGTGTGCTTGCGTTGACAAGTAGTTTAGTGTTGCGGCCCCTTAACATTTCAGATACAGCAGCTTTATTCGAAGCAAAATCAAACTTAGCACATAAACAGTAGCAGCTAGAGAGCATTAGGCTTCAGCAATCTCGAGTAATTGGTCACTTTTGGGGGATAATAACACTGAATTCTTTCATCTGATTGCGTCAGCCCACTATAGAAATAACAGGATCACTTGTCTTGAATTAAATGGCTCACTCAGATTTGATTTGCAAGAGATACATACGGCAATTAATTCATTCTACTCCAACTTGTTTGCAGCCTCACCAGCAGTCCCATTTTCATTACGAAATTTGAATTTTAATAGAATTTTAGCAGCTCAAAACCAAGAATTGCTGAGACCGTTTCTTGAGGATGAGATTTGGGCCTCCCTTTGTGCTTGTAATGGGAATAAATCTCCCAGTCCGGATGGTTCTAATCACCTATTTTATAAACAAGCCCGGGATGTTTTTAAGCATGACTTTGTGCTCCTATTTAAACAATTTCACGAGACTTCCTTTCTCCATAAATCGCTTAAAGCTTCGTTCACCATCCTCATTCCCAAAATCCCCGGAAGTTGTTCTCTTCAAAATTTCAGGCTGATAACCTTAATACATGGGGTCTATAAAGTGGTTGCGAAGTTATTATCCGCTCATCTCAAGGTGGTCTTACCATCTCTTATCTCCGGGAATCAATTTGCCTTCATAAGAGGTCGTAATATCCATGAATGCTCATTTCTTTCTTCTGAAATTATCCATTCTATTCATCAATGTCGGTGTGCTTGCTTTGTGCTCAAATTGGACTTCTAAAAGGCTTTCGATTGTGTTTCTTGGTCCTTTATTGATGCGGTTTTGACTAAGATGGGTTTCGATCATAAATGGATTTCCTGGCTTCATGGTTGTCACCACAACTCGACCACCTCTATTTTTGTAAATGGCAGCCCCAGGTCACCAATAAATATTCAAAGGGGAGTCAAACAAGGGGATCCGTTGTCTCCATTCATTTTCGTGCTTGCGGTAGAAGGGTTGAAACAACTTTTGGATGCTAGTATCTGTGAGGGATTGTTACCGGGCTTTAAAATTGATGATAATTTATCGAACACATATATCTTGTAATTCGTAGAAGATACTATTTGTTTCCTACCATCGGATACATCTTTAATTCAGCCTTTCATTCACTTTCTTAGATTCTTTGAATTGATTTCTGGGTTAAGAATTAACTTCCACAAAAGCTCCTTGATTGGCATTAACGTTGATGATTCTACTATTCGCACATGTGCTTCACGGCTTGGCTATAAAATCAAGAAATTTCCCATCACTTACGTAGGTGCTCCTCTAAGCTATAAACACATAAGCTGCGGAAATTGGGAGCCGTTGGTCAGTAAATGTCAATCCCGTTTGGCTAACTGGAAAGGCAAGTGTTTATCGTATGCGGGAAGGGTGATTATAATTAAATCGGTGCTTTCTTCTCTCCCAGTTTATTTGTTATCATTATTCCATATTCCAATGTCAATTGACAAGAAATTAGTATCCTTAATGCGGAATTTTCTATAGTGGGGTGATGCAAATAAAGATGGAATTCGCAAGGTTAGTTGGGATACCATTTCCTTACCGGAGCACCTTGGCGATGCGGATTCCTGCCTTCAAAGTGATCTTCTCCGTTTTTCCTTGATTGTCCACCATAATCTTCATCTTAGTGTCTTCCTTGAGTTCATAGGTGCTTTCGATTTTCGCCATTTTGAGAAGGGAACAAGAGTTTTTGAGGAAAATGAGAATTTAGGGTTCGAATGCTTTTTGGTTTTCAGATTCAGAAAGTAAGTAACCCTTCAGCCTTCTTAAGATCAGCTTTTATAGGCCGAGACCCATTTCATAGGATACGTGTAATTACCTTAGCTTAAGATGAATAGTTAACACTGAGATTAACAACTAATGAACCGGCTTAATAATACGGTGAGTATAAACAAGAACTGTTCAAATTCGCGTCATTTGAAAATGTAGAGAATTGAGTTAAATGCCACAAAACTGAAACTCACGCTGTTACTTTGAGAGCACTGACGTCTTTTATCTTCAGAGGCTTGGTTTCCCACACTTTAGCCAAAGTCTTCAGAGGTTAAATTCTTCAGAAGCTAAAAACTTCAGAAGCTTGGTCTCCATTTCTTTTCTTCTTTACTGTGGATTTGCCATACCAATTAACTTTCTCAGTGTGATGAATTATTCCTTTGGTAGTGGCTTGGTGAAAATCTCAGCACATTATTCTTCAGAAGGAACATATTCTAGATTGACATCGCCTTTGAGCACATGATCTTTGATGAAGTGATGTTTGATGTTGACATGCTTCATCCTTCCATGCTATACTAGATTCTTGGAGAAATTAATTTCACTCTTGTTGTCGCACATGACTTTGAGATAGTTGGACTTGACTCCATAATCTTCCAATTATTTCTTTATCCAAAGGAGTTGTGCTACACAACTTTCTACTGCCATGTACTCAACGCAACTGAGGTTTGCTTCTTGCTATACCAAGAAACAAGGCATTCTCCAAGGAAGTGGCATCCTCCTGTTGTGCTCTTTCTGTCCAGCTTATCTCTTCCATAGTATACATTTGTGAATCCCTTAGGAGTGAAATCTGAACTATTGGGATACCATAGACCTGCTTTAGTTGACTCTTGCAAGTACTTGAGAATTCTCTTCATAACTGCTAGATGAGATTCTCTAGGATCAGCTTGGTAGCGAGCACTAGCACACAGCATACTGAACGTTTGGCCTGCTAGCAGTCAGATAAAGAAGAGAGCCAATGATTCCTCTGTAGAACTTGCTGTCCACAGATCTTCCAGCTTCGTCTTTACTCAGTATAGTATTAGTGGCCATGGGAGTTGATATTGGTTTTGAGTGTACCATGTCAAATTTCTTCAGGACTTCTCTTGCATATTTAGCCTGACTGATGAAAATTCCATCTTTAGTCTACTTGATTTGAAGACCAAGAAAGAAATTGAGTTCTCCCATCATAGACATCTCGAACTCGCTCTTCATTTGATTGCTGAATTCCTTGCACAGCTTTTTATCAGTTGCTCCAAATATAATAACATCAATGTGTATTTGGACTAGCAACATATCTTCTATTTCTGGTTAGATAAACAGAGTTGTATCTGTTCTTCTTCTTTGATAGCCTTGATCCAGAAATTGGTCAGCCTCCTTCAATCCACAGAGAGCTTTCTTCAATTTGAAAACATGCTCAGGATATTTGAGTCTTCAGGATATGGAGCAATACCCGGGTTAAATCTTCTGAGATACAGCATTGAGCTAGCTTTAGAGGGTGACTGTTGCCTCTGATACTGGCTACCCTTCTGAGTGGTTATGCTTCAGAGGATGTCTACCGCTTCTAAGACTTTGCTGAGGATGGTATTGGAAGCCATAGGAGTTGACATTTCCCTTCCATCTTCCTTTTGAAGTAATTTAAGGTTCATATGGGATGCAAAAGCACACCGAATTCAAATAACCTCAGGCTTGGCTGCAGAAGTATAAGATTTCATCATGGTTGATTTCTTCTTGGTTCTACAACAAGCCTGGATTTGCTCCATCTTCATCTAGCTTGCTCTTGAAAGCCCATGTGGTTCTGATGATGGATTTTCCTTTGGGCTTAGGAACTAGATCTCAAACATCATTGCATTTTAACTGATCTAGCACTTCTTACATTGCAATCATCCAGTAGTCATCTTCTTCTACATCTTCAAACTTCTTGGGTTCGATCAATTATATGAAGACTGGATGACTCATCATCCTGCTGAGTTGTCCTTTCATCATTATTGGATTGTGAACGTCATCGACTATGCTGTTACATGGGTGGTTGGGATGAGCTCTAATCTCTCTAGATAGACTTGGATCAGCTACTGGAGGATTGTGTTGGGTTGCTGAGTTGGAGGTTGATCTTTGCCATTTTATTGCACGATCACCATTTTCTTTGATTTGCTCAGCTTCTGGATCTAGTGCTTGGTTGATCAGCACGGAGAGAGGCATACTGAGTGGACTGCTTGCTGAGTTACTCCTTTGACTCAACTTCTGGAGTTTTTCCTTCTATGCGATCAGATTCAGAGTCAGCAGTGGATTTGTTTCTACTATAAGTAGATATTGATCTTTCACCCTTTTTATGGCCACAGGAGGGAGGCAGAATCAGTTGCTTCCTCATTGGATGATGAGGTTTCTCCTGAGTTACTCCATGTGGCAGCAAGTGCCTCATTCTTTTTGATGATCCTCCTTTTGGGTCTATCCTTCTTTGCCTTTGGACAGTTGGATTGAGAATGGCCTTTTTCATTACAGCCAGAGAATTTGATGTCTTTGCTGTAGACCATTTTTGAGTCCTTCCTCAATTCCTTGTTGGTGCTGAGTTAACTGGATTTTACCGGGAAACTTCTTCTAGTTGAACTTCCCGTCCTTCTTTGTGAAGCATTCTGAAACACTTAGATTGAAGGGCCATTTGAACATTGGAGTCGCAGCTGGTGAACTCATCAGATGACTCAGTTTTTAGGATAATGGCTTTACCCTCCTTGCCTCAATTTCTTTTGAAGTCATTAAAGTACTTCTGCATAGACATTTCGTGAGTCAGCAAGGTGCCTATCATTTTATCATACCTGTAGGTCTTTAAGTCATGAGCTTCTTTAATAGCACCTTTCTTGGAATCCCACTCTAGAACAAGAATCTGCAAAAACTTCTTAGTGAGCTTCATCTTAGTGGACTCTTTTTCAATCCTGGTGGTATTCATGCTTTGAATATCTTCTCTGGCGCTTAAGCATCTGAATTGATCATTTAGCTCTTTGACCTTGTTGGCCCCCTAGTAGGCAATCTCCTGTTTTCTCCTAATTTCCTGCACTATCTCGCATCCTGAGACCCTGTTAATAACATTAAGATCTAACGCACAGGTAAGTAATTAAACGATGTGGGATTCTTTTTTAGAAGCCTCAGGTCATTGTCGTTATAGTCCTCTAGAACTACTGGAACACGAATTCTGTTCCACAAAGTAGTGGGAACTTTGTTGCTAAGCTTGATAGCGAGCCAAGCATGTGATTTTTCTAGATCGTGTAGTGACTACCATCAAAAAGAATTGGCCTAGACACAGACTGTTTGTCCTAAGCCCAAACTGTGATTGTTGTAAGCCATCTATGGATCTTTTACTCAAAGATAATTAGTCAATAAGTTGAGCACTTGCTCTAATACTACTTGTTGGACCTTAGACAGCTTGTAAACAGTTACAGAGGGGGGTGAATGTGAATACTGGGTTACTTTTTTTATTATTTTCGTGTTTAAGATAACTCAGTATGGTTTTATACGCGTGCTGAGTGCGATATAAAAACTTATAAACTGCTCAGCTCAGCTGGCACAGTTTATCTTCAGACTCTTACTGAGTGTGACTTACTCAGTACGAGTTGGATAACAAGCAAATATGAGAGAGATAAAAGAGTATTAAACTGATAAAGCTAAACGCTTAGAGTTAGAACGATTACACCTAAGATTTTATCCTGGTTCAGCCTCTGCCTAATCCAATCCCTGGATCCCTCTCCGAGCTTTAATCCACTAGTGATTCATTCCTTCAATAAGCAGAGTAGCCTTTACAGTGGGTAGACATAATTACAAAAAGTTCCTCCTTTCTAACTACCACTTCCTCAATCTGAGAACACATCCCAAACTGACACTTGGATAGAAACAATAATAGAAAGTTCCTACTTTCTAACTGCCACTTCCTTAATCTGAGAACACATCTTAGACTGACACTTGGACAGAAACAATTACAGAAAGTCCCTACTTTCTAACTGCCACTTCCTCAATCTGAGAACACATCTCAGACTGACACTTGGATAGAAAAAATTACAGAAAGTCCCTACTTTCTAACTGCCACTTCCTCAATTTGAGAACACATCCCAAACTGACACTCATGGTTTTCAGAAGAGATTTGTGAATCGAATTCAACTTATAGAATGTTGAATCCTTACAATGTTATCTCTCAGAATTGACTCTCTCTCTATTACAAACAGATATTACAATGGTTGTTTGCTGATTGCTTGTATTTGAATTTCTACCAGCTAGGATGATTTGCAGTGTTTTAGCCTTTAGGAAATCCATGGTGTTTCCACACTCTTGAACATCTGCTTCAGTCTTCAATTTATACTTTGAGGATCTACGAAGTAGCCATTGTAGACTTTCTCATCTCTGTAGTTCTTTAGTATTTCTTCTCTTCACGTCTTTCAAATCTTCCAGTTGGAGATAGCTTCTGAGACATTTTAGAGATAGAAAATCGAATGTTGAGGTGAGATAAGCTTCCATGGACGAAAGCTGTTTTATCTTCAAGTGAAATGGATTTGGAGAGAGAGACGCGTGCAGAGCAACGTGCAGTCCTGATTGGTTATTGTTGCTTACAAGATCCGACATGCGTGGTGACACTACGGAGTGGAGCTCTGACAGCGGCTGTGAGCACGGGATTTTTATGCCCGACTCGCGAGTTCAATGATGAAGTTGTAATTTATTTTCCTTTGCTAGTCTTCCACTTTGACAGGGTCTCGGAGGTCCTCGGGAGGAGCGTTCCTTGTTTCTTACGAACCTTAAATAATTTCTAGGTCACCTCATCAGTAAACAAGTCCAATTTGAACCAAAATCAGACCAGAAATCCAACATGGACACCGATGTTACTAACATCTGTACCGATATCATCTTTACAAAAAGACCAAAAAACGCAGTCTCTGCATTAGTTGGGTTAAAAAGACCCAACTTTAACCCATAAAAAAATCAAGAAAAAAAGTGGTAGAAAAGATGATGAAAAAGACAAAGATAGGTGAGCTAACTTAGACTTTTTGGATTGAAGGGAGCCCATAAGGGCTTAATTAATTTCAAAGGAGGGGGGGCACGTAAGAAAGGAAAGGAATGAACGAATTAGAGAAAAAGAAAGAACTCAGCTTTTTCTTGAGAAACAAAACTCAAACACAAACAAACAAACACAAAGTTTTCTACTAAAATTTCAAAGGGATTGGTTTTAGTATTGTTTTAATCTTCAAAACTCAGAGAAAGAAGGACTACTACCTCCTCTCTTCCTCTCTTTACAAATCACAACTTGGAAGTTTTGCCTTCCTTCATCATCTTCATCATTTTTACCAAAAACCGAAAATTGGATCAAAGAAACAAGGAGAGCTTCCCGGAGAACTTCATGGACCTTGAAGAATGTGGATTCATGACTATGGGGTAAGCCTCTGAGTTCCTAGAGTTCGTGCTTACGTTTATATGCTTTTCTTTTTGAAGTTTCGTTTTCTTTTCGGTTATTTCCCGTTTCTGCGCACCATTCTGTCTTCTGCCATTTTCAATATGATTTCGAATCTTTTTGGGTATTTTCTTTACATGGACATATTCTACACATCTTGAGCTTTCCGGAATGATAAAGATCGCTTGAAACCGATAAGTATAGCGAAAGTTATGAATTTTCAAAGTTTGGTACAAATTTATTTCGGTTTCCTGGGCAGAATGTTACTGTTTTCAGTTCTGGGTTCGACGAAGATTTTTATTGCATGATTAGTTATTTTTATTAGATTCCTTAAATTGTGAGGTTTCTGGAATGGTAAAGATCACTTAAAACGGAGAAACAGAAATAAAGTTATGATTTTTCGAAGTTAAGTAAAATTACTGTTTATGGTTTTGGACAACGCGGACTGTTTGATACTTTTCTGAATAAACCTGTCTTTAAAATGTGATTTTTTCACTTTCAATATGTTAAACACATCATGAGCTTTCCAAAATGATGAGAATCGTTTAAATCCGATAACCATAGTGAAAGTTATGATCTTTTGAAGTTTCGGGTTTTTCTGTTGCTGTTTTTCGTGTATTTTCTGCAGGTCGGGACTATCGATGTCAGTATCGACCTTAACAACGTCAGTACCAACATTACCACATCAGAACCAACATCGGTACAAACCGTACCAACGTTGGTACTGACCTTACCTTTGGCAGAATTCAGTTTCACTCCGTTGTTAACCCAAACGATGACTATATCATGCATGTTTGGCCTAGATTTATCTTACTAAATGTTATTTTCGGTCACCCCCACGAAGGAAATAAAATGTGTTCCCGGATAACAGTCCTCACCACATTTCCATGCTGTCATTTTCACTAATAAAATCGACCAATATACATGTAAATAAAAATGAACAATTTTCATGGAACAAGAACTCCGAAATCTCCATTGTTTTTACCTCGACCACACGGGGTCTTGCCAAAATCCAAATCGAACATAGATGGTACACTTGGTACATATGTGTAAGCGCCCTATCTCATGCTAACCTTTGTGAATGCAGGATAGATGTATGCCTAGGGATTTATCTTCCTTTGGGTATTGCATGTATTTTTACAGGAATTGTAATTAATAGATTAGGCGGGCGGTTACATCTCCCGAGTTTTGTAATTTATTAATTTAATTTTCCGCATCTACTTAATGCTTGATGTAATTTATTTACCATTTTATGCATGCGCAATGAATATAAACTAAAAATGTCTAGTTTAGTTCGAATATTATAAACGTGGTTTCTCACTCATAGTGTAATTTAACTCAAATGACGACGAAATAGATAACTCATCCCGGACCTGAATCTCTGAACTATGGTATCGCTTAGGCTTAACAGATCTAGGTTGTACTGAAATTTCCCGGAAAAGCTGATCCAGGTGGCGACTCTGAGTACCATAGGCTAGAGATTTTGATCTCGAGTCTATTAAACTTGAAAATCACACATTTTCAAGAAAAACACTCTTTTCCAACACGCTTTTCCAAAAGCCCAAAATCCATGTTTTCGAAAACCCCACGCCCCATCTCAGGGGGCCTGCGCCTCTCGATGTCCACACGGGACCTACCAAAATGTCATCCGCTCACAGTGGCGACTCCGCTGGGGACATCTTTTTATAAACTTAAAAGTTTAAAAGATTTTTGGATGAGTATTGAAAAGTCGTCAAATGAGTTAACCCACATTTAAAATATCGAACAGAGCATATGCATTAGACGAATTAGCCATTAAGGTTAGGGTGCCCTATTTTGACTGAGAAGCTTGCGAAAGTATACTTTGTGACCCCCTGGTGATCGAAGGAACTCAACAAGTGGATCACTTGTTGCCATACCGCATGGACTCTCTTGAAAAGGGGGAAAAGTGTATCATAGTGCAACAAGAACCTTCTACATCAACAACCATGACCAAGCTCATATAAGGAAACCGTAAACACTTTCCCTAGGTTTACCAAAATAAATGCATCTTTTTGTGCAGGTTCGCTCCTTAATACTTCATGGTATTAAGATGATCCAAACCTAGATTTAGGAGCCTATCCCTTATACGCGGGAGATATAAGGTTGGAAGAGATACGTTTTGTGCTATGTGCTACGTGTTTATCACATCACCGTTCTTATTTTACAAAAGAGCGTCATACTGACCACAAATTTTTGTACAGACACTTGAACGCACACACTCATGATATTAAGTGTTCATATCACGATACCAAACCAATATCACACACACTTAGGCACAGTTGACACTATAGATTGTGTCACCCTACACATCATCTTTGAAATGTCTACTTGACATCCAACTCGCAGCCCTTCCGGGGCAATCACACATACCAAAAGCCCAAACAGGGCAAATACCTTCCCATTTCAAAATAGTGCTTACTAAGCACTCAGACCTTTGTCCGCTCACATTCATGGAATTCTAAGCCTAGGGTATGATACATTGTTCTACCCGAAGTTGAACCTAGAATTAGAGACGCGATGAGACCGTGTCACCTAAGATTAGGGTCACCCATGTTTATGTTCTCACTCCCAAAAACATAGGGTATGACGCATTGTTTACCCGAACTTGAACTCTCAAAATTTAAAAGTGTATTATCACTTGAATGATACGCGATCGTTTATCATTTTTTTCGGTTTGTTTGTTTCAAAAAGATTGGCAAACTTACCACCTTTCTTGTTAAAACAGCATCCTTGGATTCAGTACCTCACAGGGTATGGCGCAATGTTTTTACCCGAACTTAGACTCACCAAGAGTGATCCTTGGCGATGAACTCTCAAAATTTGAAAGTGTATTATCACTTGGATGATAAGCGACTTTTTTCAGTTTGTTTGTTTCAAAAGGATTGGCAAACACATACTTGCATCTCCAAGATGCAATCCCCTTAAACGACTTTGGAATGCCTATTGCTAATTGAGTAATAGGCAAACTTCGTTGTTTTGTTTCAAAAGGATTGGCAAAACATGAGACACATCTCAATCATAAGCCTATTACCACACGGGTATTATGGAAACCCTCCTGTTTTGTTTCAAATAGATTGGCAAAACACGAGTCACATCTCAACCATAAGCCTATTACCACACGGGGTAATACGGCAATCCACCTATTTTGTTTCAAATGGATTGGTAAGACACGTATCATCGTAACCTCAAGCCCTCACCACACGGGTCAGGTCTTATTATCATTTGAATTACGTCTTTATTACTAATGACTAACCCTGTTTGTTTCAAATGGATTCACAAACATGAGTTTTATCGCATCATAGCATGCTAACCCTTGTGAATGTAGCCATAACATTAAACATCTCACACATTTCTCACATCACGAGTCATGTCATGAATTTTACATGCACATCTGACCCTCTGCTTATGTATCTTAGCTAGGAAGAGGCCTGCTCACCGCCGGGTCCGCGTTTCTCCAATTGTGGCCAATCTGGAGGGGGTTCCGTACAGTAACTCAAGTGAGGACTCGGGTTCAGACTCAGATTCAATTCCACGCACTGTCATGGCCAATCCCCAAGAAGGAGGCATGAGGAAAGATCACCCCATCCTTATGAGATAAAATTCTCAGTAGTCGTCGGTGAGAACCGAGATTGCAGCTGCCTTTGCCAATAGCGAACAACTAGCATCGCTAATCCGCCTACATGCTGAGAGGGCCTAGAACACAGCGTCCAACCCAGAGGTCACCCTTTACAACACCAATCCAATAGTGGACCTCCCAAGTCACACATGGTGACCCCAACTACCTTTCATCAGTTCAGGGCTAGACAAAGTCAGCTGAACCAGGCTCCAATTAGGCAACCAAGATATAACTTCTCCAACCCTTCCCAATACTTCCAGGGGTAGCCTGTCCAGCTAACATTCACACCAGGGCCTTTCTATCAAGGAATGACCCAACAGCCAAATCCTAATTAGAGTACATCAATGGCCACACAGTTCCAGGCAACTCAACTGCCCCACTTTGCGGCATATCCCCAGAGGCAATATAGATCTTATCCAAGCACAAGGGATGCCATATTCCAACAACCAGGAATGGTAGAACTATGGCAACAGTTCTTGGCTACTCACGGTGGTCATCTCATGAATTCATACTTAGTAAAACCAATAATCAAGGATGAAGATATCTTACCCCAGAACTTCGCAATGCCACAGTTTGAGAAGTATGTAGGATCTGGCGACCCGTGCGCTCACTTGACGCATTATCAGATAGTGATGAGAGCATTAGGGGTCACCGAACGGATGATGGAAAAGCTCTTTATCATCACCTTGGGCCACCCAGTCAATGAATGGTACAGTCACCTCCCACTAGACATAGCTACTGATTGGAATAGCATCGCTCAAGCCATGATGAAACATTATGGTTTCAACTCTCAAATGGAAACCACGATGCAACATCTAGAAGCTATAAGGTAGGAATAGGGTGAGAACTTCAAATCCTACTATACACAATGGATGGCCACACAGGTCAAGCTTCGGGGCTCGCTTAACTCTACCAGAGATGATAACCAAGCTTCTGGACAGTGCACTGCCATCATACAGGAAGAAATTTGGATCAAACATCTTCTCGAGCTATCAAGAAGTGTTTGAGAAGGCAGATAGGATGGAGCACTTCGAATCCTTGGAGCACTTTGAATCGGAAGGTCACTAGAATAACACACGTTTGATTATGTAATAATTTAGCATTTTCAATTGAACTTTTGTTTGCTTGTTTGATATTCTATCAATGACATCGCACATTCTCATAAGCATATACATATTGTCTTTAGCACATATGACACGTCATTTCATGAAATTAATTTGGGTATAAATGGATTTCTCATAATAAATTCAAATTATTTGACTCTTGAGAGGAAGTGAGAGATAAATACATGTACTTAGACAACGCGTGATAACAATTGCTTCATCATACAAAGATGAAATATCAATGGAAAGATCTCTAAACACGAAACATCCACTGACTCATGCAAAGATCAAAAGGATCGGAGTTAAAATAAAACCAAACCGGCACAATGCCAAAAAGAAGGAATCAAATCGTTTATAAGACCAACCAACCGGTGCAATGCCACAAAGAAAGAGTCAGATCATTGAACACATCAACAACTCCATCACCACCATTCAACCGACGCAGTGCCACAAAGAAGGAGTCAGATCATTGAACATATCAACAACTCTATCACCACCATTCATAAGACCAACCAATTGGCGCAATACCACAAAGAAGGAGTCGAATCATTGAACAAGTCAACAACTCCATCACACAGATCACCATGATTCATGGGATAATCAAACAAGAGTCAGACCGTCAAACATGTCAACAGTTCCTTCACATGACCCATTACTATTTATGGAGCAATCATTGCACCATAAAAGGAAATGCCGGTGATAAAGACTTATCGTCACATACACCTCAAGCTAGCAAGACAGTATGAGTTCCAACCAATTGGTCAGAAACGTTGAACGAGTCAACAAATGAAGTCGTAGACATGGACAGTGACCGATCAACCAAATCTACCCTAATCAACCAATTGCTATTACGCATAGGTGAAAGAAATAAATCAATAAAAAGCAGCACAAACAAAAAAAATAAATTTGAAATTAGCCTGTCAATTAACACTCGGTTAGTTAAGCAAAAATTAGGGTTTCTTTTCAAAACCCAAAAAGATGAGTCTGCTGAGTTGAAAACCGGAAAAGGAGGGCTCATGCAAAACTTAGGACATCGAGAGAACTACATTGGTTAGAAAACCTGAAAAGGCTAATCAATGGCGGGAGTCAAATCATTTACAAAATTTATACCCCTGTTAAATTCATCAATGAATTGTCATTTTTACTGAATCTTTATGCATATGCTTATTTTGATTGCTTGCATGCCAACGGTAGAATATCGCAAGTAAACATAAAAAAAAGAGTCTGCTAGATTGAAAACCTGAAAAGGCGGTCCAGGAAAAAGTTAAGACAAGGTTCGATAGATTGAAAACTCGCAAGGGCGATCTATGCAAAAGTTAGAACCAACATCAATTTCACCATCTCCTCCTCGGAACGGTACGTGTAACACTTCAGACAAAAGGCTTCCAAATGATCATCGCCAACATAGTGTGGAATCAATGACTCATCCAGACTTTCCTTAAATCTGATCCAAGCTTTGAACTCGAATCTGATTCAACGAACCCATGGAATCCCTAACAAGACAAACCCCAGGGGCAGTCATGCACTAGCACAAGAAAAGGCTCCTCAATGAACGAGGCCCATGACACCTACAACAGATGAATATACATCATAGGATAAATATTGTTCATGCATAAAATCATTTCATAAATGCATACGCATCATGTCACTTATAGGTCAAGGCAATGCTAAACTAGGGCAACGTCATCCCAGTGAACAAGAATCTCCACCTCCACATGAGGAACCTACAAACAAGATGATGGCCCATTCAAGCCTAAAGTCAATTCAAAGCCTACCTAGGCCTCTTTCAAGCAGCATTGCTACATCACAAAAGCCTCCCAAAACAACGAAGCAGTCATGGGGACATCCCTGAAAATCTCACACTCAAATTTCCACATTTATCATGGGCCTGAAGAAAAAATTCTCAAAACCCCAATGTTTTAATTCCTGATTGAAGGGGCAAAAATATTTTCTCTCAGTAATCTCAATCACAGAATTAAAACATTCTCACCAATATCTGCTAATAAAATTCCTCATTCTTGCAAGTACCCCTTCAACCACAAGGGACATCTATGTCAGACTCACAATAGTCAACACATTATCAAAAGGCATGGAGCGCACGACTTTCATCCTTTCCCCAGCAGTTCCGAGGGTCACAATCAACCCAGAGGTCAACTCACAAGAGGCATGCAATTCAAACCGCAATGGCTAACCATCCCATAGCGGATTTCGATAAAGATTTACTATAGTCAACGTATGATCAAAGGCATGGACCACACGGCTTTCATCCTTTCCCCAGCAGTTCTGAGGGGCACATTTAACCTACTGTTAACTCACAAGGGGCATCCACCGCAGACTTTCTATAGTCCAAATTCTTTTAGACTTTTTACAATCATCCGAACTTTTTACAGTTCAAAATCCTGACTTTTTACAGTCATCCGAACTCTCTACAGTTCAAAATCCTAAATTTTTACAGTCATCCGAACTTTCTACAGTTCAAAATCCTGACTTTTTACAGTCATCCGAACTTTCTACAGTTCAAAATCTTAACTTTTTACAGTCATCCAAACTTTTTACAGTTCAAAATTCCTGACTTTTTACAGTCATCCAAACTTTTTACAGTTCAAAATCCAGACTTTTTACAGTCATCCGAATTTTCTATTATTCAAAATTCTTGACATTTTACAGTCATCTGAACTTTCTACAGTTCACACCTTGTCCTGGCCTTATCACGGTTAGCGGATTTCAACGAAGACTCACAGCAATCGACGTATCATCAAAGGCATGGAGCATACGGCTTTCATCCTTTCCCTAGTAGTTCCGAGAGTCACGATTAACTCACAAGGGGCATAAAATTCAGACCACAGCGGTCAACCATCCCACAGCGGATTTCAACGAAGACTCATAGTAGTCGACATAAAGGCATGGAGCATACGGCTTTCATCCTTTCCCCAGCAGTTCCGAGTGTCACGGTCAACTCACAGGGGGCATAAAATTCAGACCACAATGGTCAACCATCTCACAGCGGATTTCAACAAAGACTCACAGCAGTCGACATATCATCAAAGGCATAGAGCATACGGCTTTCATCCTTTCCCCAGCAGTTCCGAGAGTCACGGTCAACTGACAAGGGGCAATCATTGCCAAACGGGCAATTCACAAGGGGCACAGAGAGGCCAATCCCTGACAACGCAGCACCAAGATGAAAGCTTTCAGCCATCATCCCGAAAGAGTGCCAACCACAACTGGGCAGGTATTATCTCTAAACTCCTCTGCTCTTTCAATCATGGAAACATACTGATCTCATATCAGCAGTGATCCCACGAGGGGCAGCCTGTGAGCACGGGATTTTTATGCCCGACTCACGAGTTCGATGATGAAGCTGTAATTTATTTTCCTTTGCTATAGTCTTCCACTTTGACAGGGTCTTGGAGGTCCTCGAGAGGAGCGTTCCTTGTTTCTTACGAACCTTAAATATTTTCTAGGTCACCTCATCAGTAAAAAAAGTCCAATTTGAACCAAAATCAGACCAGAAATCCAACATGGACACCGATGTTGCAAACATCGGTACCGATATCACAAACATCGGTACCGATATCATCTTTACAGAAAGACCAAAAAATGCAGTTTCTGCATTAGTTGGGTCAAAAAGACCCAACTTTAACCCATAAAAAAATCAAGAAAAATAGTGGTAGAAAAGATGATGAAAAAGACAGATAGGTAAGCTAACTTAGACTTTTTGGAATGAAGGGAGCCCATAAGGGCTGAAAATCTCACACTCAAAATCTCCCATAAGGGCTTACATTTATATGCTTTTCTTTTTTAAGTTTCGTTTTCTTTTCGGTTATTTCCCGTTTCTGCGCACCATTCTGTCTTCTGCCATTTTCAATATGATTTCGAATCTGTTTGGGTATTTTCTTTACATGGACATATTATACACATCTTGAGCTTTCTGGAATGATAAAGATCGCTAGAAACCGATTAGTATAACGAAAGTTATGAATTTTCAAATTTTGTACAAATTTATTTCGGTTTCCTGGGCAGAATGTTACTGTTTTCAGTTCTGGGTTTGACGAAGATTTTTATTGCATGATTATTTATTTTTATTAGATTCCTTAAATCATGAGGTTTCCGGAATGGTAAAGATCACTTAAAACGGATAAGTAGAAATAAAGTTATGATTTTTCGAAGTTATGTAAAATTACTGTTCATGATTTTGGACAACGCAGACTGTTTGATACTTTTCTGAATAAACCTGTCTTTAAAATGTGATTTTTTTCACTTTCAATATGTTAAACACATCATGAGCTTTCCAAAATGATGAGAATCATTTGAATCCGATAACCGTAGTGAAAGTAATGATCTTTTGAAGTTTCGGGTTTTTCTGTTGCTGTTTTCTGCTATATTTCGTGTATTTTCTGCAGGTCGGGACCATCGATGTCAGTATCGACCTTACCAACGTCAGTACCGACATTACCACATCAGAACCAACATCGGTACAGACCATATCAACATCGGGACCGACCTTTGGCTGAATTCAGTTTTACTCCGTTGTTAACACAAAGAATGACTATATCATGCATGTTTGGCCTAGATTTATCTTTCTAAATGTTGTTTTAGGTCACCCCCACGAAGGGAATAAAATGTGATCCCGGATAACAGTCCTCAACACATTGCCATGCTGTCATTTTCACTAATAAAATCGACCAACATACATGTAAATAAAAATGAACAATTTTCATGAAACAAGAACTCCGAAATCTCCGTTGTTTTTACCTCGACCACACAGGTCTTGCCAAAATCCAAATCGAACATTCATGGTACACTTGGTACATATGTGTAAGCACCCTATCTCGTGCTAACCTTTGTGAATGCAGGATAGATGTATGCCTAGGGATTTATCTTCCTTCGGGTATTGCAAGTATTTTTACGGGAATTGTAATTAATAGATTAGGCCGGCGGTTGCATCTCCCGAGTTTTGTAATTTATTAATTTACTTTTCCGCATCTACTTAATGCTTGACGTAATTTATTTACCATTTTATGCATGCGCGATGAATATAAACTAAAAATTTCTAGTTTAGTTCAAATATTATAAACGTGGTTTCTCACTCATAGTGTAATTTACACTACAAAAAAATTGAGTTTTGAGGACAAAAGACAAAGGACAACATAGTAACAACGTCCTCAATTGCACTTGTAAAATTAGATTAGGAGACAGCCTCATTAGTGGTGCCCAATTCAAGTTTTATTTTGAATAGGGGACAACTTGTTTTCATAATAAAATAAATATAAATTATATATTTATTTTATTAAAAACACACGATCATTCTGCTAACTTCTCATCTGCCTTTATCTTCTCTCTCTTCTGCCTTGCGTCCAAGAAGAAAATGTTATGCATTTTGAAACTCGATTAGATGCTTCCCCCTAATTTTTCATTGTTAAATTCCCCAATGAATCCACCAGTTCTTCTCTCTTCCTTTTTAATATTTTCTTGGATTTATTTCAAATTCTCTTATAGTAATTTTTATGTCTTAACCGTGTGATCTTTAATCGAGTTTTTTTTTTCATTCTGCCGTTCAACAGGCATGATTGACGTCCTTGCACTCCGAGCCTTAATCCCCTTTCTAATTGAGGTTAGTTAATTTGACTTATAACCATTGATTTGTCTGTGTGTGTGTGTGTGTGTGTGTGTATATATATATGTTTATTTTTATAGATGATAATTTAGGGTTTTGGTAGAAACCCAATTCGTTTTCACACATCTAATCGTGAATCAAGACTGTTCTTTTTTTTTCCTTCATATTAGTTTTTCTCCTCTTCTTGCTTGTCTTTTCCATTATAGTTTTTTAGACGAGATCAATTTTTTGTGTATTTTCTTTGTTTGCGATATCTATCAATTGGATGAATTATGTTTTTTCTAATATTTTATTGAAGTCCATCTCATAATTAATTTGATGGACATGATTTATATTATGTAAATATATCTATCGAATTGAATAGTATTCTATTTGATTAATTACCCTGTAAAACTGCACACATGTCATCTATTTTTTCTTGCTTATTTGGATTTGAGTCCCAACTATTGTTCATCATATAGCTTTACCCCATATTATACACAATGAGGATTACTTGTAATTCGTATGAACAAGTCATTGGCAACTTATAGCCTACAATTATTTGCTTCTTTGGTAATTGGAGATTATGCAAATTTTGATTTATAGCAACATTCTGTTTATTTAGGCAGACTTAACTATGGGTTTCTATATGAATTTGAAAGAAATATTTTAAATCTGATCTTTTTTGTTTTTTTAACTATGTAATATTATAATGGAGCACTAGGTAAATTTGTATAAAGCCAATTAACTTACTAAAATGCGTACTACAAGGTATCAATGAGACAAAATCTGGTTATTTGCTTTTTAAATATATGTACAAAGTGAGGAAATGCAAACTGATTAACTGGTTTTTAGGGAAAACATATGTACCTAATCAACTTAGAAGCATCCATTGCACAAAATGGTTGTACCTTTGCTTCCTGATTTATTTATGTAGAGAAAGACAAACTTAACAGAGCTAAAAGTTATATGAAGGTGTTTCTGACTATATGAGTATATGCTTGAGGATTTATCTTTATGTAAATTATTGTGATGTTTTTTTATAAGTTCTTGACATTAGAGACTAGCTAGGAAATGTTCATATATGATAGTTTTAATTCTAAGCCAATTTGTTTTAACCATTTTGTTTGTAAATTTTGTGAGGTTATAAGCTTTTCAAATGGGATTGAATCCTTATTGATTTGGTAATTAGGTACCATAATTGAAGCATTTGCTAGTGGTGGGTTGGCAGTTGGCACTTTTTGATTGAAGGTTAGATACTAGACATACTCTCCATGCCCTTGTTCCCTAGAATTTTTTGGCAATATAGTTGCACATTATACACAATCATTTTCACCTACTACTGAAAGCATGATTGCCAATTATAAGTGCTTTATATAATCTTTGACATTGTATAAGCATTTTTCGTAAGCAGAGTATTGAACTTTATCTACCCCATAGTATTATTCAAGTATTGTACTCAATGTAAGGCTAAACTATGCTGTAAAATACTTACTGGGTAAAAAATAAAATTAATTGGGTACATTTGTTAGTTGGCCTATATATTATAAAAACTGAATAGTTTTACCTCTGCATGGTCTGTTCCCAATTCGCAGCTCAATCAACTCATGATTCAACTCGCATAGATGACTCTATTGTCAATCTTATTTACCAATATTGGCTCCTTCTTGGCCTTGGTAGTCTTGGAATAACATATCAAGGTACTCGCCATAATGTATCTTTCCTTTAACTTTTGATATTAGATTATATGTTAATTACATTTTTGCAATGTGGTCTATTTTTGGTGGTTGAGATTATTTAATTATAAGTGTTGCATGTTATGCTTGTGAATTGTTATCTTGCTAAGCTAGATTCTTCAGATATCTTTCAATTGGG
>CATIWQ010120584.1:0-11925 GCA_949673415.1 Euphorbia schlechtendalii | reverse complement strand
AGTGGTAACTTGCTAAATATGGCTATGTGAGAGCGACCCGTACTAAGCATAGTATTATTGTTGTCCAGGTTTTTATAAGTGTCATAATTCATTTACCCTAGATTTAGAAAAGTCATTTCATGTGTTGCTCTGCGGTGAATTATAGGATATTTGGGCGTTTAGAACCAACTTTGTTGAAGTTATCTATTGCATAAAACATTCTTGATTATTTTGCACATTTTACTCCACTATACTTGTTCTTAGGGAATATCTTTATGCTTTGCATCTTCTATAATCTGTTCATCCATCAGTCCATTCATCGGTCTACCATTCAAATCCTTCAACTTATTTTCTTTACTTTTGTTCCTTAACTCTAGTTGATCCTTAGAACCAAATTCCTTCCCTGTGAGTTCGATATCTTTTAAAACTACATCGCAACTATATACTTGCACTTATCATCATGTTTCTATTTGATAAGCAGTACTGACAACACCTGTTCATATTTATAACTTTTATATTATCAGTAGAAAAGTGGCAAACAAGTTTTTGGCACCGTTGCCGATGAAGGCAAGTGCGTTCTAGAGATCAAATTGTCGGGGAAGGCAAGTGTGTTTTAAAGATTAAATAATGGAAGTTTATAATACATTTTCTAACTATATCTATTTATTTCTTTCCTTAACTGTATAATTTGTCTATCCTATCATGAATGTGAAAAAGAATATGAAATAATCATCTTGGAGGTGTTAAGTCACATTATTACATCTGAATTCTCAAAAAATAGAAGATTTTCTTCTATTTTGCCTATTCGCGTTTGCGAATCCATATCACGCTCATGAATTCCTAGATAAAACTTTCTATTTCTCAATTCTTGTAAGTCACAATCGCGACTTGAGCGAAAACTACAGTAGTTTAGCAGTTATTCGACGGTTATTCTTCCAAATTCTATAAGTTGATGAGCGAATGTACATTACTTTTCACTTCTGAAAATCTGTATTTCTTATCTTTTCAATCAACAATTTATTTCCAAATCTGAAACCATTCCATTCTTTCAAATTCTTTCAATTCAATATGGTTCTAACAAGGAAATCCAATCTGGTTCCTCCCTGAAACCTTCAAGAATGGTATGAGGCACCATTTCCAATCCACTCTCATGATGAAGGAGATCACAACGAGATGATCAAGAATGCTGAATTTAAGAGTTCCTACACTATTAATAGGAATAGTTTAATTAGTCTTGGGGTGTATGATAGAGTGATGCACTATCTCGAAGTTCTAAACTTCATCATTTATTCGAACATGTACCTGGGAAATAGGGTTGAGAACTGTATGGAGATGTTAGTAATGCTGGCATGGAAGAATGATAAAAAGGACTGCCTGGTTAATCGTTATCAAGGAAACGAGTACAAGTTGACGAGGAAGGCGCTTAACAAGCATATTGGATTTCCAATGGACTACTACAACAAGATGCCTCCTGGATGGAATCCTCTACCAACATGGAACCGCTTGACCAGCCTAACTAAGTTCAAACAATTATTTACATATAGCCGGTGGATTCTTGATCCTTGTTTGCTCGCCTTGCACTTTTACTTAAGTGGTGCATTGTTTAGTAAGTCAATTTTCGATATTGTCATTCTTGAAGAATTATTTGTAATGGAAGTGATTTGGAATGGCATGCCTGTTGATGTTTCAGGAATAATGATGGAGGCACTCATGTCTATCCCAAAATCCCGAAGTAATAGAATATGGGTGTCGTACGATGGTAAATCTATCAGGATAAATTGGACAAATGCATTATTCCACTGAGGTCTTTACTAATGAAGACAAGATTCTGGAATTAACCACGGACGTATTCTTCAAGTATGGATTTCTGGAAAAGTGCATAAGAGATGATAGGATCAATCATGATTGGAAATCATGGGAGGAGAGATTGGATGCCGATAGAAGAAGAGAAAGGGAAAAGGTAAGGGAAGAAGAGTGTAAAGAAACCAACCTCTAGGGAAAGTTGAACGAACTTGTGGAAGCGCAAATCTCGATTCATAAGAAAATCGACAAAATTCATACGATGATGTTTGACGTTGAGCGAGATTTATGGGAATCTTATTATAAGATTGACTAGTTGACCGAATCGATCACCTCTGAATGATTATCTGCTTTCCATTTAGGTTTAGGATTTGTACAGTTTGTTTGTTTTGTTTTGTTTGTTTGTTTATGTGTGTTCAATTTCATTTTTTCATTTTTTTTCATTTCTAGTCAAGTCTCTCACAATGAGGACATTGTGTTCTCTAGTGTGGGGGGGGCACTTGTATAAAATATAGAAAATCCAAAAAGAATCAAATAATATTAAAAAATTGAAGAATGAAAAATTTTCTTGATTTCGTGTTGTTTATACCTTATCCATGCCTATACTATACTAACATATGTTCCAAGGTTATAGTGAGTGTTAGGTATTACAAGTTCAATGTTGGTGCAAATTTCGAACAAAAATTTTTGTTTCGAGTGTGAGCGTTTTAGTAGATTGGCACAACATTTAGCATTTTGCAAGGATGAGTGGTGAGTAACATTCAATAGCAACATTCCAAGTAAGTTTTGATATATATTTCAATGGAAAATGAATTAGTATAAGTTATATAGTTTTAGTTTAATGCTACCGATAAGTTTTGAGTGGAGTAATATCTAATAGTGTTCTTACTATGAGTTTTATATGTTATTCTCGAATACGTCCTATAAGTATTGAGTGTGTCTAAAGTGTAGGGAAACTATAGCCATAATACTTTGAAAGTGATAAATAAAGGATGAGGATATTGAGAGAAAAAAATCAAAAGAAAGAGAGGATAACCAATGAGTTATGCAAAAGGTGAGGAATGGTACGGAGCAGAAACTACAACCATTCAATGAGTGAAAAAAGTAGCATGGCATGAAAAATGGGTGCAAAGTACAAATATGTACTTCAAAAATATATGCTTAAAAATAAGAGAAAGTGGTATGGAGCATAAAATACAACCACTAAAAAAAGGGGAGAGTGGTATGAAGCATAAAATGCAACCACTAAGAGTGTTTAGCATCCTAGGTTACCTAAAAATGCCTTGAGATCAATCTTTTCAAAGTTTGTTCCCTTTGTCCTTTATACTTTATACTATACTTGAGAGAAGGAAATATTCGAGCGAGCATAAAATGCTTATATGAAGACGTAATTCGGTTGGCCCTCCATTAAGAGCAAAGGTATGCAATTGGACTATATAAATTACACATTACTAATTTGTGGGAAATTTTGTATACTTTACTTGATATTATGCAATGTGGAAATGTGGTACTCACTACAATAGTCATTCACCAAATGAGGTACGAACTTGAATTACTATTTTATACACTTCTGCTGTGTTTACCTTGAGGATAAGGCAAAAGTTAAGTGTGGGGGGTGTGATAAGTGTATAATTACACTTGATGTTTTTACTCATAAAATGATGTGGTTTAGAGTCATTTTATACTTCATATAAAAGATTTCACGTGGTATGTAGTTATTTTTTATGCAAGTGCAAAAACTAGGTGAATCTTCAGAGTGAAATGATCAAAGATGGAATTTTATGCAAAAAGAGTGAAAAAGGATAAAAAAGATGCGTGGAATGCAAGGAATTGGCTTAGGATTGAAGTTGTCAAAGATTAGTAAAGTTGTAAAGAAGAATCATGAAGAAAAGCATAAGTCACGACCATGTCACGATCGTGATTCTTACTCGCGATTAGCCAAATCACGCTCGCGACTATCTATTGCGATCACGACTTATCATTTTTCACAAACAATCAGTTACCAACTTACATTCAAAATCACGATATTTATGTCACGCTCACGAATTGTGACTAGTTTGATCAACTCTTCTCAACTTTCAACCGTCGGATAAGAACGATCAACCACCATCAACTGTCAAGCGAAGAAACACCTTTTGGAGACAATGTAACAATGAAAAGGTGCCTATCCATTGAAGATAAGGATGAAATCTTGCATCCAATCACATTGAAGATGATGCAACCCTTCACCAATGAACATTACTATTCATTTGGATAAACGCAACCTTTCACATTCTATAGATAGAGGTTCAAATCAACCATTTCATGGGCATGTAGTAGCAGATGGTGTAAGACATGCATGGGATGATACATGATAGATAGAGAGTGAAAGTTATATAGATTTCACTAAGTTCAAAGAGTTAGAGAGGAAAATGTATAAGTGATTCGATTCTTATTTCAATCACTAGATTTCTCCATAATTTTGAGAGATTATTGTATGAGTGTAATTACAACGCACTTATCAATAAAATTTTCTATTCTTCAACATTCATTTGTTCAATATTCACAAGGAATAGCATTCTAACGGAGGTTCTGTACAGGTAGAGACTGAATTCAAAGTAGACACAGGAATTGTGGAAATTGATGACTCCCAATAAAGAGTGGATATAGTTTGATCAACTTTAGCTTTACATGCACACCTTACTACTTTACTTTGTTTTCTACTAATACTTTCTAATTCGAAGTTTATGATATGTATATGTGTCATAACGAGTATTTTATCTTGCATCACTTATATTAATGAAGTTATATGCTTTCAAGTTGACTTTAAGAGTAGTTTCAGGGTTAAAAAGATTGTATATAATCACTGGATTTGTGAGTATAACGTTGTTTAGTGAGCCAACATTTTTGGAGTGGTAACTTGCTAAATATGGCTATGTGAGAGCGACCCGTACTAAGCATAGTATTATTGTTGTCTAGGTTTTTATAAGTGTCATAATTCATTTACCCTAGATTTAGAAAAGTCATTTCATGTGTTGCTTTGCTGTGAATTATAGGATATTTGGGCATCTAGAAACGAGTTTATTGAAGTTATCTAGTGCATAAAACATTCTTAATTATTTTACATATTTTACTCCACTATACTTATCCTTAGGGAATATCTATATGCTTTGCATCTTCTCTAATCTATTCATGCATTTGTCCATTCATCGGTCTACCATTCAAAACCTTCAACTTATTTTATTTTCTTTTATTCCGTAACTCTAGTTGATCCTTAGAACCGAATTCCTTCCTTGTGGGATCGATATCTTTTAAAACTCATCGCAACTGTATACTTGCAATTATTATCATTTTTCTATTTGATAAGCTGTACTGACAACACCTGTTCATATTTAGAACTTTTATATTATCAGTAGAAAAATGGCGAACACCCATCGTTGCATCCACCAATTGGTCCATGCTTAGTTATCTTTGGGGGTTTCTTTTTTCAGATCGGTGAAATCTACACACATTATATAGGCTCCCCTCAGCTTTTTTACTAGTACCACATTGGATAGCCAGCTTCGATATTAAACTTCTCTGATGTGCCCTACCTTTAAAAGTTTGACCACTTCTTTAATGGCATGCTTTCTTTCCGGTGCCTGTTTCCTTTTCTTTTGGATTACCAGCTCAACATTCCTATTTAGACTCAACTAATGTTGCATTATTTCTGGCTTGACACTTACAAGGTCTTCGGAAGACCAAGAGAAGACGCGATGTTGGTCCGTAAGCACACATATGATTTCTACCTTTGCATCATTGCAAAGATTTTTATAGAGTTTTAGTGATTCCTTCGATCGCATCGATCTTCTCTTTGTGGTTTAGCTCATATTCATCCTCCACGAGGAGCGATTCTCTGAGAAGTGAAGCTAAGTACACTTCATGTGTTGCTTGTTGGTTACCTACTACCACCGTCGTTCCTTTTATTATTGGTGTAAAAAATACCAAATCCATTGGAGAGATGAGCATCCTGGGTTTTCGTTTGAAATGGTTTGCCTAAAATAATGTTGAAGCCTTCTTAAATGTTGGTGATTGTGAATTCCACCTCTCCTCAATATTTGTGTTTCTGCCTCTAAAGTAACTTTGCCCAGTGATTATATGGGCTATCCGCTCAATCAAATGAGTGGTGAGCAGCCCACCTGTATTCTAGAGTGTTGTACTCCTAATTTTTCCATGATACTTTTGGTGATGATGTTCACTAAGCTGCCCGTGTCTAACAGAATTCTTCTTCCTGTAAAGTTCTCCATCGTTGCCTCAATGGTAATGGAATCTACGTGTGGTTTTTCAACCAGGGCTCTTTTGGAATGGTTTTAGAATTTCTGCCAAGTCGTCCATATTGGATTTTTTTAATGATGAGCTCTTGGCTCTTTTCTTTGGTGACTCAAACTTAGATCCACTTGTGATCACCATGATGACCCCTTTTGTGACGCCTACTTTCTTATTCAATCGGGTTCTTTTTTTACCATCACTTCCATTCTTTCTTTCTTGCTTTTTTGAAATTCCCTTCACAAATTGGCTAAATTTGTTGGCTTTAATCAGATCGTGCACAATATCTGCCAAAGTCTTGCAGTCAACATGGTATTCGCAATATTTGTTAAAATCTCATCTCTGGGATTTTTGGGAAGCGAATGTTCTTCTTCTCCGAGGTCTTCTTGATATAAATAAAATTTTTGCTCAGAGATGTATTTAATTCAGGGCAGTCTTCTTCCTGGTTGTTATATCCACCCCTACTTGATACGCCTCGACGTTTCCACCTCATGTCATCATATCTAGGTTGGTCATCTTTCTTCACTTCTTTACCCTAGCTATCTCTCCTACGGTTGAAATTTATTTTATCTGTTGGGATCAAGTCTTTGGCCATGCCAAACATCTACTATAAACTTTTCGGATGTCTTATCAGAATCACATTCCTCAGATCCCTATTTCTTGTTCCTTTTAGAATTGCCTCTTTGGCGGTGCTAAAATCCAAGTCATGACTTCCAAACATGCTTTGTTAAATTATAATATTCATGGAGGCTCTCCTCCAAGCCCTATACGATCTCATGTAAACTTCTTATAACAAATCTGGTTGGGGCGGAGCCTAAGAAATGTTTCCAAAATGAGTCGCTAAGCTTGTCCCAACTACTTATGGATTTGGGATTAAGTGAAGTAAACCTTCGTGCTGTTGGGCCGCCTAGAGTGGTTGAGAAAAATCTACATATGTATGCCTCTGTGGCCCCTGCCATTTCCATCCGAATTCTGTAATTGGTAACATGGTAGTTTGGGTCATCTTTTCCTATGTACCTGTCAAAGGAAGGTATGTAAACAAGCTGTGGAAGAGTTTGCTCGAGAATATTTTTCTTAAAAGGTGAAAAATTGGTCCTTGACGTGGTCTCTTGGTAGAGTACTACTTTGTGAAAACCTTCCTAGCTTTCTTCTCAAATTTCGTATCGTCTTCCTCTTCCTCACTTTCCGCCTCGATGGGTCGTTTAGGCCTTTTAGGCTTCAGGGTGGGTTCAGGCGGTGTGCCTATTCCCAACCCTTGGATTCCCAAAGTTGACCTGATGTCTCCAGATGGTATGTGAACATTTTTCATAGTGGCTTCTAGCCCTTGGAGCAGGGATAGTTGTGTAGATTGACCAGCAGATCCTTGTCTTGAATTAGGCCGCGTTTCATCTTAGATAATTGTAGTGGGAATATAAGAGATCAAAGGACATGTGTACGGGGATGGATTATGTAATGGTAGGGATTTTTGTGATGTTGTATAGATGGGGCGGCATGTGTCCTCGGGACGCACTCTCAAAGTCATCCATTAGGTTTCGCGCTGGTATTGTTTCCAGCCTAGACATGGCCAATCCAGCTTTGTTTAAATCTCTGTAGATGATGCCTAAAGAGTAGTATGTATCTAGTACTAATTTTCGATACGCCCCCATCTCTTCCTACTTGATTTGATATTTCTGTTGTAGTCTTAGGAGGAGATTTACCTCCTCCATGGATCTGCCGCTGTTTGGGCCACTAGTCATCACAAGCGTTAGATCTATTTGCAGACTGGGCTACCCGCCCGACCCAGCCCAAGCCCATTTCAATTGGTCAGGCTTGGACACTCATTTTTAAAAAAATCCTGACTTGAGCCCGTCAAAGCACGAGGATTATGGGTCGGGCTTGGTTTTATATAAATACCCAAGCCCGGCCCGACGAATAATTTTATTTATTTATTATATACTTATACATTAAATTTATAATTATTTTAAGATTTTGTATTTTATCCTAATAAATTTTTATACTTGATTATGATAAATGTTACTAAATATTAAAGATTTTAAGTAAAGAATGAAATTATATTTAAAATTTAAACATATTTTGACTTTTTTTATATTTTTTCTATAAATTTAATAAAGAAAAATATAATAAAAAAATATTCATGGTCTTGGGTCGGGCTTGGGAATGACCTTTTTGGCCCGGCCCGGCCCGAGCTCGAAGTTCTAAAGTATAGGCTTGGGTTAACATTTTTTGTAAAAAGCCCCTCGAGCCCGGCCTGCCCGATGAACAGGTCTAACAAGCGGAGTTATGATTTTGGAGGCCGCTGTTGTTGTGAGAGGACCGCTGCTCGTCCCATCATGGGTCCTATTATGCCTCATCCCATCGTGGGTCATATTATGCTTTTGAAATCTGAAATTTTTTTGGTCGTCGAAAATTTCTTTTATGTGAACTGAAGTTCTTGCTTGACTGAGAAGAATCAGTCCACACTCACCGCACCAATGAAAAATTAGTCTGGAACGTGGTACCACGCGCTAACTCTCTTACTGAAGTTGACTCCTTAATACTCCTTTGGACGTGTATCAATGGTTCTTGCAAGATAGAAACAGTTGCTATGGGAGACTAGCCGTGTGACCGGCATAGCCACTCCGATGCTTAAGTTATATGGAATTAAAAGAGTAGGCATGAAGTTTTTAGTGTTTTAAATACTTACCTTTAAGTGGTGACCCAAGGGGTCCTTTTACAGGCAAAGAAAGACTTTTGATTGGTTCAGGAGAGGGAGTTATTCTCCAATAGAATTCTTATCTAAACAGATTATTATCCTCTTGATATGATATAGTTTGTTTCTTGTGAGAGTCCTAATCAATGAGGACCGTCTTTCGATAATCCTTTAGAAGCAAAATCTTGGTTGGATTCTACTCCCGAATAGGCGGGATCTTTCCAGGTGGGTAAAATGACTCGGCTTGGTGACCGCCTGGACCTATCTCCTAATTGAGATAAGGCATCACTAGGTCTTTTCTAATTTTGGGACGGCTCTAACATGCCTAGATGACTTCCATCTGGTAAGCACTTGCCTAGCAATATTTGATTATGTTATCATTTGTTATGCAGCTTAAATTAGGAAGACAATGGAAGTTTTATAAGTGCAAAACTGTTAAGCAATGTATGTACGCATAATAAATATAAAATTATTCTTCGAAATGAAAAAAGGAGAAATTAAATAACTATTTTTTTTCCATCTCTATTCATAATGTTTGGGTATTGATTGTTACGCAACTATATTGCAGACATTTTCAATGAGAACACACACAAACAAAAAAAGGAAAACATTGACAAGGAATAACAACACAAAATAAAGAAAAAATAAGGATAACGAAAAAACGAAATAAATCAAATGGTTAAATGAAATAACAAAATAGAAACCACAAAAGGATGATGAAAGAAAGAATTGCCAAATAAATCTTCGCTACATGAATCTCACTAAAAAGATATAAAGTTTCTTAAACTTTTAAAAATTTCTCTGATAAAATGTAAAGTTAGAACCGTAAATGTAACATATGATATTCTGATTGATTTGACTTATCAAATATATATTTTTTTTTAAATTATCTTTTTCTGCTCTGAAGTTGAACACCTGAACATATTGGAGAGAGAAAATTCAAAAGAAATGAATTTTCCATCAATTTATTTTCATTCCAAATTAATGTATATATAGATTTAGAGGAAAAAACAATGAACTCTCATGTTTATTGTCTATGTAAAAAATGTTTACATTGTTGAAATAATTTTAATTATTATAGAGATGTTACCTGCAGTTAATTGTACTGATATCCATAACTTACACTCTTTATTATGTAACTTGTATCTTTTTATTTGCTTGTAATATGCTTATAAATTTAGATATATTTCATATGTTAAATACGATTTATATACTTATTATTTTCTTTTATTCTTATAAAGTTCTAGCATATTTACAACACATTATCAGCATGCTAAATCTCTACATTGGTGATTCTGTTGAAGACATTTTCCCCTATTATTTGATATTTATTTTCTATTATGTTATTTGTTTTGTTTTGATAAATTTTAATTTATATGTTCCTGCAACATATTTTTAAATATATCCCTGAAGGGTATAACAAATAAGTTTGATTTATATTCTTGAAGAATATATATGTAATTGTATTCTCGAAGGATATAACAAAATTTTTTAAAATATATAAATATTATCGAAAGAATATATATATATATATATATATATATATATATATATATATATATATATATATATTTCTTTGTTTAAATGATATTTATTTGATCTTATTACAAGTTTTATTTTACTATGTAGTAATAATGTCAAATCTCACTAAACTAGAATTCGTAACCCTTGACATTTCTAGAAAAAATTATTTGTCATGGGTACTTGATGCTGAAATTCATTTGAGTGCCATGAATCTTGTAGATTCTATTAAGGAAGAAAATGAAGTATCCCTTCAGGATCGCTCACAAGCAATGTTTTTCCTGAGTATCTCACTGTTAAGGACACCGAAAAACTGTGATCCTCCCAAGAGCTAAGTATGAATGGATTCATTTGAGATTCCAAGATTTAAAATCTATAAGCGAGTATAACTCAGCTTTATTCAAAATTAGTTTTCAATTGAAATTATGTGGAGAAAAAAAATTTCTGATGCTAATATGTTGGAGAAAAAAACATATTCCACTTTTCATGCCTCAAATGTGCTCCTGCAGCAGCAATATTGAGAGCATGGATTTAAAAAATTATTTTGAACTAATTTCTTGTTTGCATGTGGCTGATCAAAACAGTGAGCTTTTGATGAAAAATCATCAATTTCGTCCAACTAGTGCTAGTCCATTCCCTCAAGTGAATGTGACATATTGTCAAAATCATGGACGAGGCCGTGGAATGAGAGGTTGTGGTGGTAGAGGAGGTCGTGGAGGTAGAGGATGTCATGGTGGTAGGAATGGAGCTAATTCATCACCACATATTCACAATGCTAAATAGGTCCATAATGAAGAGAACTCTAAGAAGGTGAAACAAAACCATGACAATATTTATTTTAGATGTGGAAGTTCAGGGCACTGGTCTCGTGTATGTCGTACTCCTAAACAACTTGTTCATCTATACAAAGCTTCTTTGAAGAAAAAAGACAAGATCATTGAAGCTAATTTTTATGAGTCAATTGATTTTGATAACAATTTTGAAAAAGGCAAGAACGTTGAAGCAAACTTTTATGAGCCAATGGATTTTTGTGATAATTTTGAACCCCTTCCCATCAATTTTGATACAAGTAATTTCTTTGAGGACAAACATGGCAAGATTAACCATTTTATTGGTAATGGAAATGTTCAACCATAAGTTTATTTTATATTTTCAAGAATAAATGTTATGTTTTATTATCTTAATAATGGTTTGAATGTGTGTTTGCTTGAATTTTTATCAATAATAATGTTATGTCTACTAAGGTATTTATATATTTTAATAATAAGTGTTATATTTTATGTAATCACTAGTGCAGAAATGGCTTTTAGGGACGGTTCTGTTGGGCTATTCCGGACGGTTATGAACCGTCCGCATAAGCCTCGACGCCATTGGTCAGAAGCAATACGGACGGTTTTGAACTGTCCGGAATACGTGTATTTCGGACGGTTCTCTTAAAAGAACCGTCCGCAATACTTACAATGCGGACGGTTCTTATAAGAAAACCGTCCGCATTGTGAGTATTGCGGACGGTTTGTTTAAGAAAACCGTCCTCATTGTGAGTATTGCGGACGGTTCTTTTAAGAGAACCGTCCGCAATTGAGTACCAATTTTTTTTTAAGTTATTTTCAGCTGTTTCCATTTCTCTGAACTGTAAAAAAACGTAAAATGTA
>CATIWQ010120577.1:0-43553 GCA_949673415.1 Euphorbia schlechtendalii | reverse complement strand
GTGTAAAAGAATGAATGATATGCGAAAACCACTTAGGAAAATAGTTATATATATATAGAAAATTGGGTAATTATGGTTATTTCAATGGATATATTTTATTTATAACCGTTAGAAATAGAGCCATTACAGCAATAACTGCTGTAAAATCACACCATTCACGATCGCGAAAGATAGTCACGATCATGACTTTCTCCAAACAGAAATAGAAAGTTTTTGCAACTTAACTCACGAGCACAATTCATGTCACGGTCATGATAGATTCAAAATCCAATAATTTTGTTCTTTCCTTTTATTTGAAAAACTACACTAATTAAAAATACATAAAAACAAATAAAAATATACTACTATATTATACAATTTATATATTTTAGGAAAGTATAAGAGATTTAGGGATCAATGGAGATTTTTAACCCCTTGACATCATATTCATGGATGAAATCCAACTTAACAACTTCTTGGATGCAAGCATGAATCAAGTCAAGTTTCATTCAAATATCTTCATCCATTGGATATTTATCAGCTTTACCCATGTTAAATTCAACATTATCATCTCCTATCCTTAACTTAATTTTACCTTCCGAAACATCTATCAATGCTTTGCCAGTATGCATAAAAGGTCTTCTTAAGATTATAGGTCATTTTTCATCATATGCAAAATCTAACACAACAAAGTCTGCTGAGAAAACAAATTTATCCACTTTAAGTAGCACATATTCTATTATGCTATAAGGATGCTTAATAGACTGGTCAGCCAATTACAAGACCATATTTATCCTTTTAACTTCATCATCAAGCTTCAACTCTTTGAAGATCGATAAAGGCATAAGGTTTATACTAGCCCCAAGATCACATAAACATTTTGGAAAAGAAATGTTTCCAAGTTTACACGGAATTGTGAAACTTCCTCGATCTTTAAGTTTAGTGGGCATTGTAGCAGTTATTGTTTTGCTACAGTCTTTAGTTAAAGATACTTTTGATAATCCTTCTAAATTACGTTTATGAGATAAAAGTTCTTTAATAAATTTACCATAGTTAGGAATATGAGTAATGGCTTCAATGAATGAGAGATTGATTTCCAGACCTTTAAGTTTGTTGATGAATTCGATGAATTTCTTATCCTCATTTTTCTTCTTCATTCTATTTGGAAATGGTGGTTGAGGGGGATTAACCTTTCCAGATTTAGGTTGTTCATCCTCTCCTGCTTTATCATTCGATTTACTCGAATATTCATCTAGTACTTTAACAGCATCATTAGCAAGCATACCCAAAGGGTTTGGTTTGTCTAGTAATTTGCCACGATGAAGGGTTATAGCATGCACATTTTCCTTAGGATTTCCTTTTGTGTTACTAGGTAAATGGCCTTTTCCTCTAGATGGAATAGCATTTGCTAATTGACCAACTTGTATCTCCAAATTATGAATAGAAGATGATTGATTTTTAAACATTTGATCCATCTTATTCTCTAACTTTTTGTAACATTCCTTAGACTCTGATTGTTTATTACAAACTCCTTCCAGAAACTTATCTATCTCACTTGTTAATTGCCCTATTCTATCAGTACTCTGATAATTCTTTTGTTGATTATCACCATACTTTCAATTAGAACTCCTATAATTATTTCCATTAGTGCCATAAGAATTCCCTTGACTTTGAACGTAACTTAATTGTTCCCCTACATATGGGTTAAAGTTATACTCAAAAGTAGTGTGTCTGATTTGACCACAATTTTCACATGTCAAAGGATTACTCTTATTTATATGCATGTTATCTATCTTATTAGATAAAGCAGATATTTGTGCTTGCATAACAAAAATAGAATCTAATTTATTAACCTTTTTCACTGAACTAGAAGATGTAGATGCAGCATGCGAATGAGTAGGATTAGTAGTACTTACTTGTGCTCTCTCTACTGGCCACGTACTATTGTTATTTGCAATATCTTCCAAAAGGTTAAAAGTTTCTTGACTAGTTTTCTTCATAAGAGATCCCGCAGTAGCCATAGCATCAATCGCTCCTCTCGTTGGATGATTTATTCCATTGTAGAAAGTTTGTAGAATTACATTCTGAGGTAAACCATGATGAGGAAAAACTTGTTGAAGTTCCTTATAACATTCCCAGGCTTCGTACAAGGATTCACTATCCTTCTGAGTAAAGGAAGTGATTTCTTTAATGAGTCTTGCAGTTTTGGCTAAAGGGAAATATTTAGTCAGAAATGTTTGGGCTAATTGGTTCCAAGTAGTGATTGAATTTGGGGGTAATGAATTCAACCAAACTTTCACTTTATCATGGAGTGTAAATGGGAATAAGCGAAGTTTAACTACTTTATCAAGGACATTGAGAATTTTGAAAGTATCACAGACTTCTAAAAAGTTTGCAATGTGAGTATTCAGATTTTCATTGGGTAGATCATAGTATTGCATATTATTACTAATCATTTGAAGTAATGCTGGCTTGATTTCAAACTGATTTGCTGCAATGGGTGGTCTAGCAATTCCTTGATTGTTACCATTGATGGTCGGAATGACATAATCCATGAGTCTTGGTTGAGGTTGATACTCATTTGGTGGTGGGTCTACTTTAGCCATCCTTCTTCTTTGTCTCTTATTTTTTCATTTCCTTGGGTTACCAAATCATTTTATATTTCTGATTCGAAAGATGCCAAACTTTCTCCGAACTACGTGTACTTGGAATGCATACGCTAGAAAGAAAATTCAATGAATAAGCAAGAAAAATATGTTAATAGCAAAATATAAATACTTAAAACCAAAAATAAAAATAAAAATAAAAATAAATAAATCTATTGACATATAAATATAACTTCTCATTCTCCGGCAATTTGATCTCTAGAACGCACTTGCCTTCCCCGACAACGGTGCCAAAAACTTGATCGCAAGGTTTTGACTTTATTTATTTTGAGGGCTTATATTCGGAGATGAAGCCAAAAACCTTGTTCCCCACCTTTCTACCGTTAAGATAAAAGTTCAAAATACGAACATGTTTTATCAATACCGCTTATCAAAATAAAAAAATGGTAACCACTATAAGTATACAGTTTCGATGTAATTTTAAAAGATATCGATCCCATAGGGAAGGAACCAGTTCTAAAGACCAACAAGAGTTATGGGGTAAACAAAAATATGGAATTTATATTGGAGGGTTGGATTGGTAGATTGATGAATGGATAGATGCATGAACAGACTAGAGAAGATGTAAATATAGAGATATTCCTACAAATAAGTTTAACAGTGAAAAACATGCAAAATCATCAAGAATATTTCATACACTAGATAACTTCAACAAATACGGTTCTAGATGCCCTAATATTCAATAATTCATCATAGAGAAACACATGAGGTGCCTTTTCTAAGTCTAGGGTAAGCGAAATATGACACTTATAAGAACCTGGATAACAATATTACTAAGCTTAGTACGGGTTGCTCTCACATAGCCATATTTAGCAAGTTACCACTTTAAAAATGTTGGCTCACTAAACAACGTTATAATCATAGATCTAGTGATTATATACAATCTTGTTAACCCCAAAATCACTCTTAAAGTTTACTCGAAAGCATTTAACTTAATTAATATAAATGACACAAAAAGAATTACTCATTATGACACATAGACATATCATAAACTTTTAATAGAAAGTATAAGCAGAAAACAAAGTAAAGTTGTAAGGTATGCAAGTGAAAACTAAAGTTGATAAAGCCGTATCCACTCTTTAATGGGAGTCGTCAATTCCCACAATTCCTGCATCTACTTTGAATTCAGTCTCGACTCGTATAGAACCTCTTCTAGGATGCTATTCTTTATGAATCTCGAATAAAACAATGTTGAAGAATGAAAAATTTTATTGATAAGTGCTTTGCACTTACACTCATACAACAAATGCTCGAATTTGTGTAGAAATATAGTAATCGAAATAGGAATCGAATTACTTATACATTTTTCTCGCTAATACTTTGAACGTAGAGAAATCTATATAATTTCTAATCTCTATCTATGCATACATGTCTAACATGTATCACCAACTATCAATCCACTCTCTCTCCCCTACGAAATTGGTTGAGTTAGGAGTCTATTTATAGAGTGTGAAGGGTTGCGTCTATCCAAACGAAGAGTCATGTTCATTGGCGAAGAGTTGCAACACTTCATTTTGATTGGATGCAAAGATTCATCCTCATCCACAATGGAAAGGCACCTTTTCATGATTGGTTAACTTCCAAAAGGTATCTTTTCAGTTGGAAGTTGATGGCAGTTGATTGTTCTTATCCAACGGTTGAAAGAAGAGAAGAGTTAACCAAAAATTGTTAAGGTCACGACCATGAATGTATGTTGCGATTGTGAATACTAGTTTGGCAACTTTTTGTTGTGAATGTTAACAAGTCACGACCGTGATATATGTGTCACGATAGTGACATGCCTTTTTCACATGATTCCTCTTTGCGATTTCTACTGATCTTTGACATCTTCGATCCTTTTCCAATTCCTTAAGTTCCATGCATCTTTTTGGACCTTTTTCACTCTTTTTCCATAGAATTCCACTTTTGTTCATGTTACTTCCAAGATTTACCTAGTTACTGCATTTGCATAAAAAATAACTACATACCACGTGAAATATTTTATATGAAGTATGACATGAAACAAAACCATATGTTTAATGATTGAAAATGTCATGATAATAAGTGTTATTATACACTTATCAGAGGTCTTCAATCTTGTGATCATTGAGCTTCTTTATTTTGGCCTACTTCTTACTGAGCTCATGGATCCGTATCATTTGAGTAACCATATTGGTACTCTAGAGACTCAGCTGCTCAGTAGCAGCATCCACAATACCCTATATCTTTCCTGTGATAGCATTTGTTGACACAGTAGATGTGGGGATAGATGCAGTAGCTGCCCCAAGCTAGGCTGCAGAGTCCATTAACCCATTCAGGATTAAGACCATCTTATCAACCAAGCTTTTGGCACTCTCTTTTGCCAAATGATTTTGAATAGCCAACAAGCTACCTTGGATCCTCTCAAACTCATCAAAGTATAGAGATTCACTAGGCACTCTTGTGTGCTATTTGAACTCAGGCAAATTTGCCTTGGGCTTGGACGATAAGTCCGTCAACTCTTGAGCCAGTAGCAATTTGCTTACTGCTCCATCTAACTCAGCATCAGTCCTGAGCACTGGAAATTGCTTTCTAGATAACTCATGGATATGAGATAGGAAAGAAGTATCAGCCATATCTGGCTTTTTGCTAGATGTAGGTGCTTCATGGGTTATAAAATTTACCTTTGCAGTCTAATCACTTGCTTTTCCCTACTAAGCATAATTCTTAGCATTGGGAACTTCCCTAACCAGAGGGGTTGAGGGGGTTGTGGATGGGTTTGAAAAAATGGTAGGGTTAGGAATATTTACAGAAGAAGGGATTGGCTAGAGTGGAATGGAAGGTACAATGGCTTGAGAAGAAATAGGAATGGTTTTAGAATGTATAAGAGATGGTGTAGGACTATTATGTACTGGAGAAGGAAAAGAATCTTGACTATTAGAAGGTGAAGAAATATGAATAACTGGGGAATGTACATATGTAGAAGAAGAATGAGAAGTGGTTTTCTATGTTTCAAGATCTATAGGAGTAGAAATTGAGGGATTTGAAGGATTTACAAGAGAAGGGTTAGGATTTACATAAAAAGGAGAAGGGATAGGATTTTTAGGAACCTCTAGGATGGCTATTTGATCCAAGGATGGATCAGCCTGAGGTTTCTCATGCTGAGGAGCAAATTCCTCAACATGAGTGAATTTGGGTTTGGGGATGCTGGGTTCCTGAGGATCAGACTCCTCAGAAATTTGGATAATGGGTTCTCTAGCATCCTCCTCACTGATCACCACATGCACATTTTTCTGTAGTGGCTTTGTGGTGGAAAAATGCTTTCACTGGGTGCCCTTCAGCTTGGCAAAAATTCCTTAAATGTTCCTAGCAGCGTTGGATACATCCTGGTCCTCTACTTTGTATTTCTTGGCCTCACCTTGCTCCACAGTATCATCCTAGAATACCATTTTGGGCTTACTTTGGCACAAGAACTCATTAGCCTCAATCTCTATTTCTTTCTCCTCAGCTTGCTGCTCAGCTTGCAGCTTAGCCTTCGCCTCCCTTTGTGTGAGGGTTTTGGCTTGCATCTTCCTTCTCTAATGCTGAGTAGGAGCTTCATTAGACTTGGCTGGGCTCTTCCCCTTGGCCTTAGAGGAAGCAGCCTTCTGTGCTGTGGAGGAGGTAGCAGGGATCTTCTCCAAGATGCTTAAAATTGGAACTTCATCAGAGTCAGTTCCATCTTAGAAGTCTACCACAAATGGATCCTCTTCCTCCTTGCTTATGTCTACAGGTAATACTATCGGTAGGCACTTGAACTTTCACTTTTGTTGTGCCTTTGAGTACCTAGAATGAACCTGATTATAAGTCAGTTTGCTGAAGTGAGACATTTCCAGTCTTTTCTTCACTAGCAAAACTGATTTACCGGAATCCCCCAGAAACTCACCCAAATCGACTTTCACTGCCCTCATTATCTCTGTTATGAGGTACCCATAGTGATAGACGGTAGTAACTTTAGTCAAGTGATGAAGAATCATCACATGCTAATTGAGTTTCTTACCCTCTACCATATGGTAAACCACATAATGCTCAAAATAAGTACAGCTAGTCAATGAGCCCATCTTGGGTAGCAGTAGCTTCACCGCCAGCTCATGGCACATCTTTGCTATCCATGACATCCCGCTAGCAGCTATCTCCCCTGAAACATAGTTTGAAGGGAGTTCCCAATCCTAGAGAATGATAACATCATCTTCATCGCCAGACCTTCTGAGTTGAGTGCCTGAATTAGGCATATTCAAAATACTTCCAATCAGCCTGGAATAGATGAGCGTCATCTTTCCTTCTCAGTCCATTAACAAAACATTATTAAAACCTTATATAGCATATAGATGAGTATAGAAAGCTCTATTATGGCCTATAATGGCAGGACCTTCCATCTTCAAGAAAGAGCTCAGGTGTTGTTGCTTTAGAACTTTGTGCATTATCTTGTTAAGAAATAAAACTTCATAGTTTACCTCATAAACTGGATTGAAATCCAAGTTATCCTCCCATTCAATCTTTGCGAGATGGGTACCTGCTTCAAGCATTAGCTTCTCTGTCTTTCCATGATTATTCACCACAATCTTCATGGCTATGGTGCTATTGATTTTGAAGGTTGTTTTGGTTTTCATCATTTTGAGTGAGGTTAAGAGAGTTATGAGAAACAAAAAGAAGAAGGAATTTTAGGGTTCGAATGCTCTGAAAATTTCAAGTAGCAGAAAGCAAGTGAACCTCTCTCTCTTCAACTATTCAACTTTTATAGACAACTCTCAGCTCTCCCAATACATGTCACATTCTCAGCTTGAGATGAAAATGAACACTTAGATTGAAATTTAATTAACCGCCTTAGTAAAATGGTGAGTTTAGATGAAAAATTGTTCCACTTCAAGCATGAGTAATTTGAAAACGCAGAGATTTGAAATTTAAGCGTGAACAGTAACTCACGCCGTAACTTGATATACTAGACAGTGTTATCCACGTATCTTCTCATGCTTAATCTTCAACACTTAGCCAAATTTTGAGAATTCCATTCTTCTTTCTCATCGTGGATAAGCCATACCAATCAATTACCTAAATACACTGAATTGTTCCTTTGGAAATGGTTTGGTGAAGATATCAGCACGTTGTTCCTCTGATGGAACATATTATAGCTTTACATCTCCTCGTAGCACATGATCTCTAATGAAGTGATGCCTAATGTTGACATGTTTCATTCTCCCATGCTAAACTGGATTCTTAGATAAATCAATTGCACTCTTGTTATCGCACATGACCTTGAGATAATTGAGCTTGATTCCATAATCTTCTAGTTGCTGCTTTATCCAAAGTAGTTGTGCTACGCAACTTCCTGCTACCATGCATTCAACATCAGCTGTACTCAGTGCGATGGAAGTTTGCATCTTACTATATCAAGAGATAAGGCACTCTTTAAGGAAATGACATCCTCCTATTTACTTTTCCTATCGAGTTTGTCTCTTCTATAATTAGCATTTGTGAATCCTCTAGGAGTGAAATCCAAATGACAAGGATACCAAAGACTTGCATCAATTGAGCTTTGCAAGTACTTGAGAATCCTCTTCACAGCTACAAGATGAGATTCTCTAGGATCAGCTTAATAACGAGCACAGTAGTACACAGTATACTATATGTTTGGCCTGCTAGCAATGAGATAAAGAAGAGAACCAATAATTCCTCTATAGAACTTGCTGTCTACTGGTTTTCCAGTTTCACCTTTACTCAAGATAGTATCTGTGGTCATATGAGTGGACATTGGCTTCGAATGACCCATGTCAAATTTCTCTAGGACTTCTCTTGCATACTTGGATTGGCTAATGAAGATTATATCCTCAGTTTGCTTGATTTGAAGACCAAGAAAGAAATTGAGCTCTCCCATCATAGACATCTCGAACTCGCTCTTCATCTGCTTGCTGAATTCCTTGCATAGCTTCTCATTAGTTGCTTTAAATACAATATCATCAACGTATATCTGGACTAGCAACACATCTTCTTTCCTTCGCTTGATAAACATAGTTGTATATGCTTTTCCTCTTTCATAGCATTTACTGATCAAGAAATTGGTCACCCTCTCATACCAAGCTCTTGGAGCTTGCTTCAATTTGTAGAGAGCTTTCTTCAATTTAAAGACATGCTCAAGATTCTTAGCATCTTCAAAACCTGGAGGCTGGCGAACATATACTTCTTCTTGAATGAATCCATTTAGGAAAGCATTTTTAATGTCCATTTGAAATAGTTTGAAGTTCATATGAGATGCAAAAGCACAAACGATTCGAATGGCTTCTAATCGGGCTACTAGAGCATAGGTTTCATCATAATCGATTCCTTCTTGCTAATTGTAGCCATAAGCAACAAGCCTGGCCTTGTTCCTAACAACAACGCCATCTTCATCAAGCTTATTCTTGAAAACCCATTTGGTTTCAATAATTGATTTCCCTTTAGGCTTAGGAACTAGATCCCAAACATCATCAAGCTTAAACTGATCCAATTCATCTTGCATTGCGATCATCTAATAATCATCTCCTTTAGCATCTTTAAAATTCTTGGGTTCAATCAATGAAATGAAGGTTGGATGACTCATCATCAGACTGAACTGACTTTACGTCATCACAGGATTATGAACATCATCAACTATACTGTCTAGCAGATGGTTGCAATGAACTCCAATCTCTCTTGGAAGAATTGGATCAACTACTGGAGGATCAATAATAGGGTGCTGAGGTGGAGGTTGATCTTCGCCATCTTTGAAGTTGATAGAAAGATCATCATCATTATCATCTTTGATTTCCTCAGATGGGGAATTTTGTGCCGAGTTGGGTAGCATAGCTTGTAGCATACTAAGTTGATTTGAAAATTGAAGAACTACTTCATCTTCATCAGGTGGATGTCTTTCTTCAATGTTAGTTTCATCGAAATCTACATGTATAGACTCCTCTAATAGGCCGGTTCGCTTGACATATATTCTATATGCCCTACTATTAGTTGAGTATCCCAAAAAGATACCTTCATCAAACTTTGCATCAAACTTTCCTAGTTGCTCTTTGGTGTTAAGAATAAAGCACTTACAACCAAAAGATCTGAGATGACCAATCTAAGGCTTGCACCCTTGCCAAATCTCATAGGCTATTTTCTCAAGAATTAGCCAAATTAAAACCCTATTCAAGATATAATAGGCTGTGTTCACAGCTTCTCCCCAAAACTATTTTGGTAGATTGTTATCACTCAGCATGGATTGAGCCATTTCAACTATAGTCCTATTCTTCCTTTCTATAACCCCAAGTTGTTGAGGCGTATAAGGAGAAGAGAAGTTGTGGTTAATGCCATGCGCTGAACAGAATTCTTCGAAACAAAAATTCTCGAATTCACATCCATGATCACTTCGGATTTTACAGATTTTATCTCCTATTTCATTCATTATCTAGTTACTGAGCTTGACAAAAGATTCATAAGTATCATCTTTGCTACTCAGCATGACAACCCATGTGAACCTTGTGAAGTCATCTACTACCACCAAAGTGAATCTCTTACCACCCAAGCTCATTGGCTAAATTAGGCCGAAAAGATCCAGGTGTAGTAACTCTAACTGTTCGCTTAGTTACTACATGATTTATTGATCTAAATTATTTCTTAACTTGCTTACCGAGCTGACAAGCATAGTAGAGTTTATCCTTTTTGAAGCCGATGCTGGGTAACACAACTAATTGCTTTTTTGCCAGTTTGGACAGAATATTCATATTTATATGACCCAACCTTCTATGCTAAAGCATCGAATAATCCTCCTTATATACAAGACAAACTTTAGTGGAGCCAGGGAATAAATCAATCATATACACATTATTGATCCTAGGAGCAAAGAGTATAGTTGAGTCAATCTTATAGTCAATTACTAAGCATCCTGCTAAGTCAAATATAACCTTTCTACCTTTGTAGCAGAGCTGGGCTACACTGAGCAGATTGAACTTCAGACCCTTGACAATAGAAAACTCTTCGATTGAAGGAGAGACACCAACAGTGCCACAGCCTACAATCTTGCCTTTCTGGTTACCAACAATCTTGCCTTTCTGGTTATCTGCAAAGCTGACACTTCCATTTCTTTTGCGCTCTAATGAGATGAACTGGCTTTCATCTCTCGTCATATTCCTTGAGCATCTGCTATCCAAATACCACATTTGAGAGTCATTAGTATATCTAAGGCTCACCTATAAAACAATTACATTTCCTTAGGTGCCCATACTTTCGAGCTGGATCCTCCTTTGTTATCAGTGCTTAAGTTTGTCTAATCGTACTTTCTATAATAACCCTTTTTATAACTACACATGACTGTGGCATGTTCATCTTTCCCACAAAAACCACACACCATTTTTTATTTGGGCTGGCTCTCTTTCATCTATTTAGAGGAATTCTTCCTCTTAGAATTGAGAGTTTGATTATTTTGAGTTTGATTGTTGGCCGGAGGAGGAACCTCTTTCTTCTTTAATGCTAATATCTCAACATTCAACTCATCTAATTACTTAGTGAGCTTGCTGATAGCACATTCTTGATACTCAGCTTTTTCTTAAAGAAAGCGGATATCAAGCGATAAGGAAGCATTAGTTTCTTCCAGATCATCACTTCTCCTCACTATCTCTTTGATGTTTTTCATCGATTTATTAGTCAATTTCATGACATCAAAGAGAGCTTGGGCAAATTCTTCTATAGATAAAGGAATTTCAGGATGTACCTCAGTTTGAGGAGCTTTTCCTTTATCACTCTCAATTTCAGAGTTGACAGCGGAATGATCTCTACTTGAGGTAGATGCTGAGCCTTCACCTCTGTTTCCGATTGCCATCAAGTAGAGATTGGCTGAGTTAGTAGCTTCTTCATCGAAAGATGATGATTCTTTCGAGTCACTCCAAGTGGCAACAAGTGCCTCATTCTTCTTGGAGAATCTCTTCTTGAACCTATCCTTCTTTGCCTTTTGACTGGATGTGGCCTTTCTCTCCACACCTGAAGCACTTGATATCCTTGTTGTGCTCCTTCTTCTATCCTTCCTTAGCTCCACGCCGGTGCTCAGTTGACTTGATTTTTCCAGGAAGCTTCTTTTTGCTGTTGAACTTCTCGTCCTTCTAAATAAAACATTTGAAGCACCTAGTAAGAAGGGCCATTTTCTCATCAGAGTCGTAGGTGGTCGACTCATCTGATGAATCTGCTTTGAGGATAATGGCTTTGTCCTCCTTACCCTGATTCCTCTTGGAGTAATCTAAGTATTTTCTTAAAGACATCTCATGGATTAGCAAGTTGCCTATCAGCTCATCGTAGTTGTAGGTCTTAAGATCATGAGCCTCCTCGATAGCGGCCTTCTTGGAATCCCACTCTACTTTAAGAGTGCGGAGAATCTTCTTGACGAGCTCTTCCTTGCTAAACTCCTTTCCAAGCCTCTTCAGTTCATTAACAATGTTAATGAGCCTGGTATTCATGCTTTGAATACCCTCACTGGCTGCCATTGAGAACATTTCATACTCTCTTAGCGTGAGATTTATCTTGGACTCCTTGACCTTGTTATTCCCCTCATAGGTAATCTCTAGCTTCTTCCAGATTTCCTATGTAGTTTCACATTCTGAGACCTTGTTGAACTCAGTAAGATCTAGCACATAGTGTAAGTAATTAATAGCTGTGGAATTCTCTTTGAGAAGCCTCAGATCAGCGTCATTGTAGTCCTTTGGATATACTAGAATGCGCACACTGTTCCTTACCACAGTGGTAAGCTCAATTGCGAGCCAGGCCTGCATGCTTTGTGATTGGATGAAGTTTTTCATACGATTTTTTCAGAAAGTGTAGCGATTACCATAAAAAAGAGGTGGTCTAGTAATAGACATTCCCTCCTTTAGGAGAACTGCTTGACTAGAACCCGAATTGTAGTTATTGTATGCCATTTATGGATCTGACTTAAGATGATTAGTCTTAAAGTTGAGCAATAACTCTGATACCACTTATTGGTCTATAAATAGGCTAATAATGATAGCAAAGGGTGGGTGAATGCATTATCTTGGTTACTTTTAAACTTTTTCAAATTTATTCGCCAAGTTCAGTTTTTATATGCGTGCTGAGTGCAATATAAAAATGTATAAACCACTTAGCTTCGCTGGCATAGTTTATCTTCAATCCTTAGCTGAGTAAAAGTTACTCAGCATAGATTGGATAACAAGCAAATAAGTGAATGAGAGAGAGATGAATGAGCAGATTGCTGGTAAATCAATTCGCTTAGAGTTAGAACGATTACACCTGAGAGTTTATCCTGGTTCGGCCCTTAGCCTACCTCCAATCCCCGGATAGCATCTCCGAGCTTTAATCCACTAGTGATTCATTCCTTCAATAGGCGGAGAAGCCTTTACAGTGGGTAGACACGATTATAGAAAGTACCTTCCTTTCTAACTACCTCTCAACTCAGTTTGAGTACCCTTCTTAAACTGACACTCAGATTTTGAACAATAAAGCGAACTGAATTCAACTTATAAAGAACGTTGAATCCCTGCAATGTTAATCTAAGTTTCTCTCTATTACAAACTGGTAAAGCTATTGATATTTGCTGATTGCTTGCTGTGGAATTTCTTTCAAAGCAAAGAAAAATTGTGTGGAGTTTTTTTCTCTTAAGAAATTCAAGGTGATTCACCAGGTTTGAACGTTTGCTTCAGTCTTCTATTTATATGTTGAACCTCTGAGAAGTAGCCATTGCAAACTTTGAGGATATCGCAGATCTTCAATTTCTCATCTCTTTGAATCTTTCAAATCTTCCTGCTGGAGATAGATTTCAGGATGTTTAGAGATAGGAATTGAACGTTGAGGTGTGATTTATTTCCATTTAATTCTCATTTGTCTTCAAGCAATCAGGATCTTGAGAGATACGCGTTATAATGCAACATGGAGTCTTTATATTAGATGAATTTGATGACGTTGCGAGAGGCGCGCGGAGACATTTGAGACGTGACACATTTAATAGAATCATTCCTTTTTCTTGGATTCAACTAAGGAATCTCTGACGCTCCGTACAGACACGTTTAATGTTGTGAGGACCACAGGAATCCTTCTTGATTTTCAACATCTTTTTCTCCTGAAAAGTAACTAAAGAATATTCTATTCCTTCACAAACGTTGTTAGTAGTATACATGTCCTAAAGTTTCTACGTGTCACGATATTACTGGCTTTAAATAAGTAAAGTAGAACTCAGCGTGTACTGAGTCAGAATAAATCTGAACTACGTAGTACTCAGCATAGACTTAGCTTTTCCTACACTAAGTCATGACTTAATTAATTACTCAGCATAACTGAGCTGTTTTACCCTTAAACATACTCAAGTCAGCTTAATTAAATAAGAGTATAGTTAGTACTCAATTAATTTCATTATCTTGGACAGTTTGCTATGTCCAAAACTTTTAAGTACTATGAGGTACTATTTACTTGGGTTCTACATACCAGTTGGACATTAAAACTTGGTAAAATGCAGAAATTGGATCTCTATTGAAAATACTGGTACAGAGCTGGTAGCAAGCTGATATTTGAAAATTTTCTCAACAAAATAACTTCATTCATGCTTGATTTGTTTACCAATAATGTATATATCAATTCAATAAAGCAAGAAAATAACATCAAGTTCATGTACAAACTAACATTAATGAAATGTTGTTAAAATAACATGAGTTTCTACTCGATACCAGCAGTCTACTAGCAGTATATCAGTTGGACATTAAAACTTGGCAAAATGGGGAAACTGGATCTCTATTAAAAATACTGGTACAAAGCTGGTAGCTAGCCGGTATTTGAACAATTTCTCAACAAAATAACTTAATTCATGCTTGATTTTGTTTACCAATTATGTATATGTCAATTCAAAATCGCAGGAAAAGAACATCAAGTTCATGTACAAACTAACATTAATGAATTGTTGTTAAAATAACATGAGTTTATACTTAATACAAATAGACTACCAGATTTTCAAAAACAACGAATTCCATAGCAGGATCTCCATCTGTAACTTGAAACTTTATCTTTAAATCTTTTGTTTCTTCATTTATCCTCCGGCTTTCAATTAGGACTTATTTGAATTCAGAAAAACTTAAAGTTTGGAAATTACAAAGCCAGCAACCTTGTAACCAATGAATTTCAAATCCTCATTCTATGATCCATATCTATGAATCAAAATAGGAATTCGATCAATTCTGTAGGTTTTCAATATCAAAGTTAATTCAGTTTCTACTTAAACACATGGTTGTTCTTTGAAATCAAACTAATTGAGTTTAAAAACTTACTTGATTGTTGGAGATCTGTTGAAAGCGTGATTTGATTTTGAAGAAATCTAGATTTGCTGCACTTTTAGTTTGAGAGAAAATCGAGAATTTGAGGAAGAAGTTATGAGGCTCTGTTGATTGCGTTTTGTTTTTGGAGTGATTCAGTCCTTATATAGGACGTATTAATTGTAAAGAGGAAGTTTAATATTGGTATGGAATGACAATTTTTAATTGGAACGTAAACTCTGTAATTTTGAAACCTTTTTAGTATATTTATAAAATTTTCCCAAAAAATAACTCTACAACCTAAAGCTCGGATACCATGGCAATATGAAACTAAAAGAAAACTTAACTTTGGGAAAGACTTAAATTCTATGGTTGATTGAAAACAATTCGTACCACTAATACTTTCAGGCTTTAACCGCTAATAGCCTTATTGCAGAATATAATTCCCACCTATTTACAACATATCACGTCCACATTTGCAATAGCATATACAATAAACAAAATGTTCAATTTAACAGAAATATTATTTCCATAAAATGTGCACATGAAATCAAATTATATCCTTAGTTATAAGAAATCAGTTGACATAATCAAACACAAACTCAAGAACTAAGATTGATAACAGAAATGAAAAGAATGAAGAACAAGAGAAGAAATGGAATCGTATTCAGCTTGATTAATTAGATATAGTCTTATATTTCCTTTTATAATCGATCAAGTACAAAGACCATTGTACCCTTTTCTATTCTAACTGTAACTATCTTAAGTATAGCTATGGTATAGATTAAGTACAAAGTATAAGTATAGTATAAGCAGGTATAATTTGAACTAATTAAATATACATCTTGTCATCCCCTCGCAAGACCAACATCATGAATATCTAGTAATCCCAACTTGTGAATCTGTTCTTTGAAAGCAGGAGAATGTGGAATCTTTGTGAAGGAATCTACTAACTAGTCTCTTATTTTTACTATCATGAGATGAATGATGTTGTCTTGAATTTTGCTTCTTATGAAATGGCAGTCAATATCCAAGTGTTTGGTTCATTCATGAGAGCTGGTTGATTTTGTTGCAGTTGTAAATCTTTTAGAATGATGATTATCCACTGAACTTCAGCTGCTATTGTTGCCATGGCTCTATACTCTGCCTTAGTAGAACTTCTACTCACTATGTTTTGTTTTTTTGGATTTCCAGCTCACCATTGAATTGCTAAGAAAAATACAGAAACCTATGATTGATTTTCTTGAATCTGTATAATTACCCTAGTCTAAGTCTGTAAATGCTCTTATTTGTGTTCCTGCGGTAGAAGAGAAAAATAATCCTTGTCCAGGTGTACCATCTAGGTACCTGAGGATTCTATGAGCAGCATTCAAGTGACTTTCATGTGGCAATTCAAGTGTTTGGGATAATTGTTGAACAACAAAAGAAATGTCAGGTAAAGTATTTGTTAAGTCTAGAAGTTTTCCTATAAGTTTTTTGTAATGAGTGTTATCTTTAAGAAGAGCTGTTTTACTGTGATAAACAGACTCCATGCTTATAGGAGTTTTACATGGTTTAGCATCTAGAAAATCATACTCAGCCAACATGTCTAATACGTATTTTCTTTGATTAATGAGAATTTCCTTTTTGGACCTCATTACCTCAATGCCTATCATGTATTTTAGTTGGCCTAAGTCTTTGATGGTAAAACACTTATGCAAGTATTCCTTAGTTTCTTTTATAGCACATTGATAGTTACTAGCTAGCATAACATCATCTACATAAATGACTAAGACAATGAATACATTTTTCTTTTTCTTAGTGAACAAAGAAGGGTCTGCTAAGGATTGAACAAAACCATATTCTGTGAGAGAAGTGGTTAAAGTGGAATTCCACTTTCTACTGGCCTATTTCAAGTCATATAGTGATTTTGTTAAATGAAAAATAGCATTTGGAATGTTAGATTGAATACCCTATGTTAAGTCCATGTAAATTTCTTCTTCCAAATTGCCATATCGAAAGGCATTATTAATGTCAAGTTGCTTAAGTAACCAATCATTTTTTGCTGCTAAAACAAGTAACAACCTAACTATGGTTATCTTTGCAACAGGGGAAAAAGTCTAAATAGTCTATTCCTGCCTGCTTATAGCCTTTAGCAACTAAGCACGCTTTATATCTTTCTATTATCCCATCACTGTTTCTTTTTATCCTAAAGGCCCATTTTCATCCTATAGGTACTTTTCCACTTGGTAGAGATACTATTTCCAAGTATTATTCTTATCTAATGCTTCCTATTTCTGCCTTCATGGTATTATGCCAGTTAGCATCTTTGACAGCTATGGAATAGGATTTGGGTTCTAGTTTTATACTAATGGTAAATAAATAGGCTTTTTGTGATGAACTTAATGTGTCATATGTTAGAACAGCTGATAGAGGATGCCTTTTATTTTCCTCATACTCATTTATGCTTCTATGCTCAGCTAAAGAACAGTGGTAGTCCTGCAAGTACCTAGGATGATTATGACTTCTCTTAACTTTTCCTAATGAACTTTTATTACTTTCCATCTCTTTTTTCTTATTGCTCATCATAGAATCGTAGCTTTTCTCTACCAAATTAGACTCAGACTTACTTTCTTCATAAGGAAATTGATCTTCATGGAACACATTTATGGAAATACTAATATTCTGTGACTCTAGATCATAAACTCTATATCCTTTTACACCATCAGCATAGCCTAAAAAGATACCCTTAATACCTCTAGGATCAAATTTAGTTCTCTATCTCTTCAAACTAGTGAAATACCTGAGGCACCCAAATGTTTTAAAGATTCATAATCAGGTTTCTTTTTAAACAATAATTCATAAAGACTCTTGTTAGACAACAAAGGTGAAGGCAGTCTGTTTATCAAATGTATAGTGTGACCAACAAAGTAATTCCAAAAAATTTTTGGTAATTTACTTTGTAATTTCAAAGCTCTTGCCACATTCAAGTTGTGTCGATGCTTTCTCTCCACCAGGCCATTCTGCTGTGGAGTTTCCACACATGACTTGTGATGTTTAATACCATTTTTGAGAATAAAAGGAACCTAAATTAAATTCAGGACCATTATCAGACGTAACCACCTTAACTTTCTTTTCAAATTGAACATTTATCATTTTATAGAAATTTTTAACTACATTAAAAGCTCTTCCTTTTTCTTTTATCATAGCCACCCATGTAAATCTAGTATAATCATCTATGATAGTTACAAAGTATTTATAACCATCCAAAGTCATAGCAATGGGCCCCCAAATATCAAAATGAACAATTTCAAATGCATCAGAAGTAATAGATTTTGGAATAGGAAATGGCAATTTTTTAAGTTTTGCCTCATAGCAAACATCACAAACCAAATTAGAAGATACAGTTATATCAGGACATTATTACCTTAAAATTTGCATTCTAAAATTAGACAAGTGTCCTAATGTATATTGCCAAAGGTCTTCCTTATTACAAGCAATTGAAAAAGCTAAATCATTATTAAAATGAATAACACTATAGGCTGTAGCATTGAGCTGAAATAGGCCATTTGAAACATCAGCTAAACCAATCTTCTTCTTGTTCATAGCTTCTTGTATAATACATTTTTTTAGCTGAAAATAACAACACACAACCAAGTGTAGTAATTAATTTAGTAACTGAAATCAGATTATATTTAAAGGTCAGAACATACAAGACATCATACAGGATTAACTTTTCAGTTATATGAATCTCTTCTGTATGAGTGGCACATAATTTCATGTTATTAGGAAGAAACACATTCCACTTTTTAACTTCCTTCGTATTTCTAAAATTATGCTTAGAACATGCAATGTGGAAACTTTCCCTTGTGTCTACTATCCAAATATCACTGGAATTAAAAAAAGTATGAGATTTACTTGAAGTTGTTGCAAGTGCATAGTCCTCTGATATTTCAGTTGAATTTTGTACAGGTATGAACCTTGTTGTTGTTGCAAAAGAGTTCTTTTGAGGAACATTGCCTACATCATTTTGCATTTGTTGGAAAGCTTACACTAATTGAGTCATTTGGCTAGAAGTGAAGTGATCTCAAGGTTTTGACTCTACTAATTCTGAGGGCTTATATTCTTTAATGATGCCAAAAACCTTGTTCCCCACTTCTCTACCGATAAGATAAGAGTTCAAAATATGAACAGGTGTTGTCAGTATCGCTTATCAAATGGAAAAATGGTGACCACTACAAGTATATAGTTTCCATGTAGTTTTAAAAGATATCGATCCCACAGGAAAGGAATTCGGTTCTAAGGACCAACTAGAGTTACGGAATAAAAGAAAATAAGACAATTTATATTGGAGGATTGGATTAGAGGATAGATGAATAGATAGATGCATATGCAGAGTAGAAAAGATGCAAATTATATAGATATTCCCTAAGAGCAAGTATAGTAGAGAAAAATATGCAAAATCATCAAGAATACTTCGTACACTAGACAACTTTAAAAAACATGGTTCTAGACACCCAAATATTCAATAATTCACCGCATAGCAACACATGAAATGTCTTTTCTAAATCTAGGGTAAATGAATTATGACACTTATAAGAACCTGGATAACATTAATACTATGCTTAGTACAAGTCGCTCTCACATAGCCATATTTAGCAAGTTACCACTCCAAAAATGTTGGCTCACTAAACAACATTATAATCACAGATCCAGTGATTATACACAATCTTGTTAACCCCGAAATCACTCTTAAAGTTAACTCGAAAGCATATAACTTGATTAATATAAATGACACAAAATGAAATACTCGTTATGACACATAAACATATCATAAACTTTGAAATAGAAAGTATAAGCAGGAAACAAAGTAAAGTTGTAAGGTATGCAAGTGAAAGCTAAAGTTGATCAAACCGTATCCACTCTTTAATGGGAGTCATCAATTCTCGCAATTCCTGCGTGTACTTTGAATTCGGTCTCGAGTTGTACAAAACCTTCACTAGGATGCTATTCTTTGTGAATATCGAATAAATGAATGTTGAAGAATGAAAAATTTTATTGATAAGTGCTTTGCAATTACACTCATCCAACAATCGCTCGAATTTGTGGAGAAATCTAGTGATCGAAATAAGAGTCAAATCACTTAAACATTTTCCTCACTAACACTTTGAACTAGTGAAATCTATAAAATTTCTACTCTCTATCTAAGCACTACTTTTCCACACAACACCACCCATGAAATTGGTGTGATTTAAACCCTATTTAGAGAGTGTGAAGGGTTGCGTCTATACAAATGAAGAGTCGTGCCCATTGGTGAAGAGTTGCATCACTTCGTTGTGATTGGATGCAAAGTCTCATCTTTATCCATAATGGATAGGTACCTTTTCATGATTGGTTAACTTCCAAAAGGTGCCTTTTCGTTTAGTAGTTGATGGCGATTGATTGTTTTTATCTGGTGGTTGGTACTTGAAAAGATATAACCAATAACCATCACAAGTCACGACCGCGTATCCCATATCGCCATCGTGAACATTGGTTGGCAGTTTTCTATTTATGAAGAGTGATAAGTCGAGACCGTGAATAGGTATCACGATTATGAAATTTCGTTTCTTCATTCTTCTTTGAAACTTTGTCGATCTTTGACAACTTCGATCCTAAGCCAAAACCTTGTGTTCTACACATCTTTTTGCACCTTTTTCACTCTTTTTACATAGAATTCCACTTTTGATCATTTCACTCCCAAGATTCACCTAGTTTCTGCATGTGCATAAAAAACAACTACATACGATGTGAAATCTTTTATATGAAGTATAAAATGACTCAAAACCATATCATTTTATGATTGAAAATATCATGATAATAAGTGTAATTATACACATATCACACCCCCACACTAACTTTTACCTTGTCGTCAAGGTAAGCACAATAGAAGTGTATAAATGAGTAATGCAAGTTAATACCTCATTTGGCGAAAGATTATTGTAATGAGTACCACATTCCCACGTTGCATAAGATTCAAGTAAAAGTTTAAAATTTCCCACAAATTAGTAATGTTCAATTTATATAGATTAGTTTCATACCTTTGCTCTTAATGGAGGGTCAACCGAATCGCATCTTCATATAAGCGTTATATGCTTACTCGAATATTTCCTTCTCTTAAGCATAGTATAAAGTATGAAGGATAAAAGAAGCACACTTTGAAAAGATTGATCTCAAGGCATTTTTAGGTAACCTAGGATGCTAAAACACTCTTAGTGGTTGCATTTTATGCTCCATACCACTCTCCCCTTTTTTAGTGGTTGCAGTTTCTGCTCTGTACCATTCCTCACATTTTGCATAACTCATTGATTATCCTCTCTTTCTTTTGATTTTTCTCTTAATACCCTCATCCTTTATTGATCACTTCAAAGTATTATGGCTATAGTTTCCCAACACTTTAAAAACACTCAATACTTATAGCATGTATTCGAGAATAGCATATAAAACTCATAGTAAGAACACTACTAGATATTACTCCACTCAAAACTTATCGGTAAATTGACAATTTTGTTTTCTAAAGAAAGATAGTAATTTTCAAAACATCGATTTATTACTCTTCTTTAGAATCTTCATATCCTTTTTCATTACTCCAAGTTCCGCTTGGAAATTATCTAATTTTTGTTGCATACTCGCCTTCCAATCTTCCAGAGCTTCATCTTCTTCTTCTTCAACCATCGGAGCCTTTCTAGGATGACGTCTAGCGGTTGGATTAGATGGGCCAACGGAAGAATCTTCATGAGTCGAGATTAGCTTCTTGGTGTGGTTGGAATAGGAGTAGAAAGAATAGACACCATCATTTTCTTGAAGGAGTCAGGTATTCTTCAAATAATTCCCATCCATATAATGAAAATACTCACCAGTTGTTGAACATAGGGGAGTTCGTTTCTTGCACCCAAGATGATAGCGGTGATAATTTCGACCGCTCCAATCTTATTCCTCATACTTGTAGAATTCTGATTCATCATATCCCAAATAATATCCATGAATTCTGCTTTTTTCTTATTCAACGCACAAGAAAGAACAAAATCTTGCTTTTGAAATTTGGTGTTCTCTACTCGACAAAATACGAAAGTGGAAAGATATTTATGGAGTAGGAGAATGCACTCATCCTTAATCAATTTATTAGGAGAATTTTTGGTATTGAAGGTTCTCTTACCCGTTAAATCTTCCCAAAATCGATTTGCTTGAAAAGAATCTATCGTGCTTGATGAATTTTCAATTCGAACCCAAGCACTCATCATCTCTCTCATGACGGTGTAATGTCTTCCTTGGTTGCGAAATTGAATCGCCCTCTTCTTCTTGTCCTCAAAATTGAATGTTACTAGACATTCTAAAATCCAATCGTGATTTTGTGGAATTCTCATTCCAACAAACATGCTTAAACCAAGATCAGCAAAATACATCCCCATTTGCTCATGGAGGCCCATTGTCTCCAAGAAAACCATATCAAGAAAAATCATACCGTTGATCTCCAACTTGTTCAAAACTTGGAATCTTTTCCCTTCCTCATGTGAATGAATCAGAAAAGGACAATCATAATCTTGTTGATAATTCTGGATTTGTCTTCTTTTTGCTGCTACCTTAACACGAGGCATGTTGGTTTATGTTTTGAAGTAAAGGTTTGTGAAAAAGGGTTTGAATGTAGAAGATGAAAGAATCAGAACTTTTGTAAGCTTTGTAGAAGGTTGTGGTGGTTATGGATTCAATCTAGACCTTTATATAGAGTTTTAATAGGTCATTGATTTTCCAAAATAGTTAATATAGTCGTTTCTCCTTCAAACTAGCCGTTAATGGCAGTTTCAGCCATTTGTAGCATGTTAAATCGTGATCTGTAAAGGTAATATTCTGCTCGAGTTGCGATTGCGAAGGCCTGTCGCGATCATGACTTTCTTTATAATAGGAATAGAAGGTTTTACTGCATTATTTCATGAGCACGATCTGTAGTCGCGGTCACGATTTTCTTCGATTCCTCAAATTCTTCAATTGTTAGACTTAGTCGTAAAATAACTTAGAAAAATAAACACGTTAAATATAAAAATTACTATTTACTATTTTGATACTTGGAAAGATTTATGGTGAAGATAGTAATTGAACATCAACGTCTTGTTGTTCAAATTTATGCTCGAGATAAGGCTTACATCTCTGGCCATTGGCTCGAAAAATGACTCCATTTTCAGCTTTCAATTCCAATGCTCCATTAACAAATACCCGAATAACTTCATAAGTCCCTTCCATCAAGATTTGAGTATTCCAGGGAACAAGCGAAGTCTAGAATTATATAATAGAATTCTATCTCCAATCTTAAACTTCTTTTCCCATAGTTTTGCATCATGCCATCGTTTTATCTTCTCTTTAAAGATCTTTGCATTTTCATATGATGACAAACATAGTTCTTCTAATGCATTTAAATCCAACTTTCATCTTTCACCGGCTTTGCGTAAATCCATATTCAAATTCTTCAAAGCCCATAAAGCCTCATGCTCTAATTCTACCAGTAATGACAAGCCTTTCAGTAAACCAACTTATAGGGTGTCATACCAATAGGTATCTTAAAAGCTATTCTCTAAGCCTATAATGCATCATTTAACTTAGTAGACCAATCCTTCCTAGAATTCGAGACAGTCTTTTCTAGAATCCACTTAATTTCTCGATTAGAAATTTCTACTTGACCACTAGTCTGAGGGTGATATGGGGTAGCAACCTTATGATGTACTCCATAATTATGCATCAGGCTTTCAAAAGTCTTATTGATGAAATGTGAACCTCCATCGCTAATTATTGTCCTAGGAACTCCAAATCTCTAAATAATTGCTTAAGAAACTTAGCAACTACTCTTGCATCATTCTTACCATATGCGCTAGCTTCAACCCATTTTGAAACATAATCAACTGTCACCAGAATGTAATTATTACCATTAGAGGTAGGAAATAGTCCCATGAAATCTATACCCCAAAAATTAAAAAGCTCCACTTTTAAGATGTTTTTCAGTGGCATCTCATCTCTTCGACTTATGTTTCCTATTCTCTGACAATTATCACAATTCTGAACAAAATCTCTAGCATCCTTGAACAATGTTGGCCAATAAAACCCACTCTCTAGAACTTTCACAGTGGATTTTGCTAGTCCTAAATGCCCTCCATATATGCTATCATGGCAATGACTTAAACTGAAGAAAAGTTAGTATCATCTATACATCTGCGAATAATACCGTTGATACATACCTTAAATAAATAAGGGTCATCCCACGTAAATGATCTAATATTCTTAAGAAATTTCTTCTTACCATTAGAATCTAAATCAGAGGGTAAAGTATGCGTAACTAAATAATTTGCAAAGTCAGCATGCCATGGATTAACAGTATGTTTAACAAACATAAGATTTTCATCTAGAAAAAGTTCATAAATATCACTAGTTTCACCTATAGGTCCCTTATCATCTTCTAGATGAGAAAAGTGATCAGCTATGGTATTCTCACTTCCCTTTTTGTCCCTTATTTCTAAATCAAACTCTTGTAAAAGAAGGATCCACCTAATTAATCTAGGTTTGACATCTTTCTTAGCAAACAAATATCTCAAAGCAGCATGATCAGTATAAACTATTACTTTAGACCCAATCAAATATGATCTAAACTTGTCACATGCATATACAACTGCTAACATCTTTTTTTCAATGGTAGTGTAATTGAATTGTGCAGAAGACAAAGTGTGACTCACATAATAAATTGCATGCAAATTCTTGTCATACCTTTAACCTAATACACAACCAACAACAACATCACTAGCATCACACATCAATTCAAATGGTAGAGACTAATTTGGTTTAACAATTATGGGTGCTAAAACTAATGCTTGTTTTAAACTGTTGAAGGCTTTTAAACAGTCATCAGAGAAATCGAACTTCACATCTTTAACTAATAATTTAGTTAAAGGTTTAGCTATAACCAAAAAATCCTTAATAAACCTTCTGTAAAATCCAGCATGACCTAGAAATGATCTTATTCCCTTAACATTTATGGGAGGAGGTAATTTCTGAATGATCTCAGTTTTTGCTATATCTATATGAATTCCCTTTTCATCTATCTTATGACCTAAAACTATACATTCATTGACCATAAAAAGACATTTCTCTCAATTCAGTACCAATTAGTTTCCTCACATCTAGCAAGTACTTTATCCAAATTTTCTAGACATTTCTCAAAAGAATCTCCATATACAGAGAAATCATCCATGAAAACTTCCATAATATCCTCCACATACTTACTAAAAATAGCTGAAACACAACTTTGAAAAGTAGCTAGAGCATTGCACAACCCAAAAGTCATCTTCTATAAGCAAATGTACCAAAAGGACATGTAAAAGTGGTTTTGTCTTGGTCATCTAGGTTAATATGAATTTGAAAATATCCGAAGAATCCATCAAGAAAATAGTAAAATGCATGACCTGATATCCTTTCTAACTTTTTATCTATAAATGGTAAAGGGAAATGGTCTTTCCTAGTGGCTGTATTTAATTTTCTATAATCTATGCAAACTCTCCATCCTATTGTTGTTCTAGTACTTTTCATTCTAAAATACAGTAATACCTCCTTTTTTCGGAACACATTGAACAGGAATGACCCATTCGCTATCTGAAATTGGATAGATAATTCCTGCATCTAGCAACTTAATAATCTCCTTTTTAACAACTTCCTTCAAGTGTGGATTTAATCTTCTTTGCCTTTCTATCCTAGGTTTACTATCATTCTCTAAATTAATAGAATGTATCACTTTATTAGGGCTAATTCCTCTAATATTGGAAATTTTTCAACCAATACTCCTAATTCTACCCTTTATTGTCTCCAATAATGCTTCTTCTTGTAAATCAGATAACTTACTAGAAATGATAATGGTTAAGGTATTGTTACTTCCTAGAAACGCATACTTCAAATGACTAGGCAATCGCTTCAATTTTACTAAGGTTGGTGTATCTATAGAAGGTGGTGTAGGATCATCCTCTATAACTAATTTTTTGGTTTCATAGGAATATTCTAAATTTTCAAGGGATTCAGATGTTGACTCTTTCTGAGATGTAACATGACAAATTTCATCTACGCATGTATTAATTAAGTTATCAATCATGTAATAACCATAAAACTTATCCAAATGTATGTTAGTAAACATTTTAGACACAAAATGCAAACACAAACAGATATAAAATAAAAAAACAAAATATAACAACATATTGTAGTCTCCCAGTATTTGATCTCTAGAAAGCACTTTCCTTCCCCGGCAACGGCTCCAAAAATTTGATCGCAAGGTTTTGACTCTACTAATTCTGAGGGCTTATATTCTATAATGATGCCAAAAACCTTGTTCCCCACTTCTCTACTGATAACAAAAGAGTTCAAAATATGAACAGGTGTTGTCAATACCACTTATCAAATAGAAAAATGGTGACCACTGCAAGTATATAGTTTCCATGTAATTTTAAAAGATATCGATCCCACAGGGAAGGAATTCGGTTCTAAGGACCAACTAGAGTTATGGAATAAAAGAAAATAAGATAATTTATATTGGAGGATTAGATTGGAGGATAGATGAATAGATAGATGCATATGCAAATTAGAAAAGATGCAAATTATATAGATATTCCCTAAGAGCAAGTATAGTAGAGAAAAATATGCAAAATCATCAAGAATACTTCGTACACTAGACAACTTTAACAAACATGGTTCTAGACGTCCAAATATTCAATAATTCACCGCATAGTAACACATGAAATGAATTTTCTAAATCTAGGGTAAAAGAATTACGACACTTATAAGAACCTGGATAACATTAATACTATGCTTAGTACGGGTCGCTCTCACATAACCATACTTAGCAAGTTACCACTCCAAAATTGTTGGCTCACCAAACAGCATTATAATCACAGATCCAATAATTATACACAATCTTGTTAACCCTGATCACTCTTAAAGTTAACTCGAAAGTATATAACTTGATTAATATAAATTGCTCAAAATGAAATACTCATTATGACACATAAACATATCATAAACTTTGAAATAGAAAGTATACGCAGGAAACAAAGTACCTTTGTAAGGTATGCAAGTGAAAGCTAAAGTTGATCAAATCGTATCCACTCTTTAATGGGAGTCATCAATTCCCGCAATTCCTGCGTCTACTTTGAATCCGATTTTGACTCGTACAGAACCTCCGCTAAGATGCTATTCTTAGTGAATATCGAATAAATGAATGTTGAAGAATGAAAACTTTTATTGATAAGTGCTTTGCAATTACACTCATACAACAATCGCTCAAATTTGTGGAGAAATCTAGTGATCGAAATAAGAGTCGAATCACTTAAACATTTTCCTCATTAACACTTTGAAGTAGCGAAATCTATACAATTTCTACTCTCTATCTATGCACACACTATGCACTACTTTTCCACACAACACCACCCACGAAATTGGTGTGATTTGAACCCTATTTATAGAGTGTGAAGGGTTGCGTCTATCTAAACGAATTGTCATGTCCATTGTCGAAGAGTTGCATCACTTCATTGTGATTGGATGCAAAGTCTCATCTTTATCCACAATGGATAGGAACCTTTTCATGATTGGTTGACTTCCATAAGGTATCTTTTCGTTTGGTAGTTGATGGCGGTTGATCATTTTTATCTAGCGGTTGGTAGTTGAAAAGATATAACTAATAACTGTCACAAGTCACGACCGCAAATCCCATGTCACGATCATGAACATTGGTTGGTAGTTTTCTGTTTATGAAGAGTGACAAGTCATGACCGCGAATAGGTGTCACGATCGTGAAATGTCGTTTCTTCATGATTCTTCTTTGCAACTTTGCCGATCTTTGACAACTTCGATCCTAAGCCAAATCCTTGTGTTCCACACATCTTTTTGCACCTTTTTCACTCTTTTTACATAGAATTCCACTTTTGATCATTTCACTCCCAAGATTCACCTAGTTTCTGCACTTGCATTAAAAACAATTACATGCCACGTGAAATATTTTATATGAAGTATAAAATGACTCAAAACCATATTATCTTTCGATTGAAAATATCATGATAATAAGTGTAATTATAAACTTATCATGAAGACATCATTGTTATTGTTTGTAAGTCCATCTTTTACAAGTTCACTTTTGTCATAATAACCTTGCTCAAAATCATCTTGATTAGGCATCTCTTCTCCACTCATGACCAAATTTGCTCTGTTTATTATTTTGTTGTGTATGAGGAGGATAACCATTCTTGCACCAACAATTAGTTCCCATTACAAAAAGAGAACTTTCCTTTTCTAGACCTTCTAAAATTTCTACCATAATTCTGACAAAAGTTTCCATTGTTTCTAAAATTCCCTGAGCCATTACTGACAACATTTCCTTTATTTCTATTTCCAAAATTTCCAGCAGTATTACCACTATTTCCAAAATTTCCAGCATAACTACTATTGTTTCCAAATCTGTTCACATTTCCTTTTTGAACAAAAGCTACCATATCATTCATTGACTCCAATTCTTTATCTTCTATCAAGAATTAAGTTTCATATTGTAATACTAAGGAGAAACCTTATTCATGTTAGGCAAAGGCTCCATAACCATTATTTGAGATTTTACATTCGCAAAAGCCTTATTCAGTCCTCTTAAAAAGAAAACCACCTGATTAGATTCATAAGCCTTTCGAATCACATTACTAAGATTACAGAAACAACCATTGAAAGAACATACAGGTAAGGAATTCAATTCACTATACTCATCCCAAAGATTTTGCAAAGATGCCAAATACTCTGTTATAGACTTGAGACCTTACAAAATTATGAAAATTTCCCCTTGTAAGTCAGCTAGCTTGTAAATATCTGACTGAGAAAATCACTCCTTAAGACTATTCTATAAGGAACTTACTAACTCAAAATTAAGAGCATTTTGAGCTATAGATAGAGATAAAGACTTTATCAGCCAAGAAAGGACCATATTGTTACATCTCCTCCATAAGCTAAATAGATGATTATTAGTATTAGGTTTTTCAATCATTCCGTCTCTAAACTCTACCTTATTCTTAGACAAAAGCGCCATTTTCATATATCTGGCCCAGTTATTGCAATTACCTTTATCAAGAAGCAGTGCTACTAAAATAAGAGATAGATTCTCACAAGGATGCAGGTAGTATGGATTGCTTTCATCAATACACGGCTGATTTCTTGCTATTTTGAAATATTGAAATAGCGAACAAGAACAAATTGAAAAGCAGATGCAGAAGCTTTATTAGAATAGAGATATACGCTCTGATACCATCACAAGAAATCAATTGAACATAATTGAAATACAAACTCAAGAACTGAGATTGATATCAGAAATGAAAAGAATGAAGAACATGAGAAGAAATGGAATTGTGTTCACCTTGATTAATTAGATACAAAGTCTTACATTTCCTTTTATAATCGATCAAGTACAAAGACCGTTATATCCTTGTCTATTCTAACGGTAACTCTCTTAAGTATAGCTTCTGTATAGATTAAGTACAAAAGTATAAGTATAGTATAAGTAGGTATAAGTTGAACTAATTAAACTATACATCTTGTCACTTAGAATTAGCCCTTTAATGAACAGTCTACACTTTATATATCAATCGGAATCAATGCAGTCCAAGTGAAGCTGTTACAAATGTGAAAATAAATGTAACTAATTAAGTCGAACATAAGACCAAGTTGTATGAATAGATTTGAAATCACAAGAATACAAACATCATTAAGACAAAATGCTTACTATATCTAAAAACGAAATACAAAGATGTAACTTACAAAGCTATAAACTACCAACGCTTTGTATCATAACATAAACAACCAAATCAAAAAGGAAACAATGGAATGGATTCACAGGTTGTTATAGAATTGACAAATTGCTTACTGGTCCAGTTTTGGGGGAGATGGATGCAATATCATATTCATCAAAGCCATTGGACTGAAACAGATACTATTCAAAAAAGGAAATCAAAGGAGGGCTGCAATTCAGGAACACTTAGCTCAACGAACAAGTTTTTGAAACTTCAAATTTCCTTTCACAAAAATCATAATGTGCTTACTATGCTTTTATTAAGAACCGCAATTTTAAATAGTTTTCTTAGAGATACATTAAAATGGAAATTGTAAGGAATGCAATTTTATTAGATTTATTTGTAATTTTGTCATCTTTAACTTTTTAATATTTCACATTTACGTGAATATATATACTAGAGTTTTCCTATTTGGTTTCTTTCTTCATCTCTGCTATATTTTCCCTTGATTTACTCCTTGATATGAGGCTTCTTTTCCCTTATTCATTTCACTTGTTTTCTAATTGTTATTCTGACTTTCACTCTTGTTTCCTCATCGCGATTGTTGTTTGTTCATCTGGCTTATACATTGTTTTAGATTCACAGATTTGAGTGTAAGTATTGTTTTGCTTTGATTTGTTCTGTTTTTAATTTCTCCTGAGTTCTTCTGAGTCTCAATTGTTCATGTTTATTATGCTTTTGCGATTAGCTTTTGATTAAATTTTCGAATTTGTTATTTTTTGCAATTTCAGAATTTCGTATCTTTTGAGCTTTTCAATATGAATTTATGTTTTTGTTGCTGTGATCCATAATGGTGTAGTTTGGATAGATGAGCTTAAATTGAGTTTGTCACCGAATTGGATGTTAATGTTAATAGCACACCACATGTTCGATGAAATTCCTAGCAAAATGATATATTTCTTTGTTTCCTTTCCTGTGCAAATTGGTCTCCTTGTGAGTTTCCTTTTCTTCTACTAATTGCTATATTCATGTTCTGCAACCTTATTTTTCTTTATTCATCTCCTTTAAGAAGCAAAAGCAACAATTCAATTAATTTACTGTAAGAAACCTTGTTTCTATTCTTTTGGTAAGTTTGAAGAAGTTAAGAGCATCTCTAATAATTTGTGACTTTTATGATTATATGACATGTACAGTTGCGGTTGCGGTGCCAACATAAGAAATGGGGTAGGGCTCCTTATCGTGTACTTGAGAATCATAAATTTGACCGATATTTCATTTACCTAATAAAACTATCACATGTATTGTTTAATTAGATTAAAATATACAAATATTTAATAAATCGTAAAAATGAAAAAAAAAACCATGATGAAATAAGAATAAAAGAGATATGATATATCACCAACTCATTTTCAGATAGCCAAATTAGCTTTTGATTAGAAAAGGTAGCCAAATTAATTAAAATTATGTTAAGCTTTATGATTAACTCTAGATTTATAGGAAAAAAATGAAATGTGGCAAATATATTGGACAAACGGTCTCGTCCAAGCTTTATATATATTTTCTACCTTTTAAGGCCCACACATTGAAATCTCAGTTACTTAATAGCACTTTTTTATATAAATACCCCATATGATATATCAGTTTCATGCTTATACCCATACATTTAATAAAATGTCCAAATTAGATAAACTAATTAACAAAATACCTCTTTTTCAAATTTATATATCCCCCTCTAATTAATTACCGTATCTCCACTAATTAATTAACCCACGATTTGCAACACATTTCATATAGAACACAACGACCTGCAAAATGGAAACAATTCTAAACGATTCCAACATTCTTCAACCCCGTTTCTCCATCATCATTTACCTAAAAACAAGGAATTTTGAACTCGATTCCACTAATCTGCAACAAGAAATCTGCAAATGACGGACAAGTTGCAAAATAGGATAACTTGTAATCGGTTCCACCCTTCTTGAACTCAATTCTCCATCAAAATCATCACCCTAACCCCAAAATCGGAAAAAAGGAATTGCAACAACAACATAAAAGACAGCGGGAGATTAGAAACCAATCGAAGATTTCTTCTATAAAGTAAGTTTTATATTTTGAGATTATTTTGAAATTGTATGGTGTATATGGGTTTGAAACTCAGTCACTAGATTCCCATTGTCAGATTATACTATTTAGGGTTTTTAGGTACTAAATCGAATCAAATGGCATTTTTTTGGAAAGTGCATGGTTTATATGGTTGGGATTCCCATTGATTGTGGTAAAAATCGAGATTCAGACCATGATTTTGATTCTAAATATGGTTTTTTAGAAAGTGTATGATTTAAATAGTTGGGGTTCGATTAAGATGTTTAATCAGAATTTGAATCTAGGGTTTATGAAAACGGTTTTTGAAATGTGTATGGGTTTGGCTATTGTTGTATGGTTATGTTTGTATAATGTATATAGTTCATTTTGTTAATGTGTATAAGTTGGGCTACTGTTGTATGGTTGTAATTGTATATGTATATGTATTTATATAGTTTTATAGTTATTAATTGTATGGATTTATCATCAATTTGTATAGATTGTATTGCATGCGTTTGAAGCTTACTTTTTTTTTTATCATTTTTAACATATTTGAACAAAAAGAAGATGAAGACCAGATATTCTGCAAGAAACACCACCCGGACACAACATTCAAATGTAAATTGTGTATAGCTATATAGGTTTGACTACTGTTGTATGGTTATACACATATAATGTGTATAGTTCATTTTGATGTGTATGGGTTTGGCTACTGTTGTATGATTGTACTTCCATAATGAGTATAGTTCATTTTGATGTGTATGGATTTGGCTACTATTGTATGGTTATGATTGTATAATGTGTATAGTTCATTTTGTAATGTGTATGAATTTGGCTACTGTTGTATGGTTTTGATTGTATAATGTGTATAATTCATTTAGAAACAATTTAACGTAAAAAAAGAAGAATCAGAGAACCATGATTGACAAGAAAGAAAGTGCTGATTAACGTGAATTCAATTGAGGAAGAACAATATTTGCTAATAAGGGAGAATCTTACAAAATAAAAAACTGCCATAATAAACGTTAATAAAAAGGAAGAAATGGTTGTAATTAAAAAACTGTCATAATAAACGTTAATTAAAAACTATCATATAAGGGTATTAGCAATTTAATAAAAGGGTATTTTATTAAAAGAAATATTAAAAAGGTATAATTAAATAAAAAGGTTTCAAAATGGGAATTTCATTAAACTGAAATTTCATATAGGGTAAAAATAATAATTTCTCTACTTATTACTACATAATAAGCCCAATAAGCAAAAACTCATCTTCTTCCCTCTTTTCATTGTCTTCTTTTTCAGATTAGGGTCAAATTTCATAGTTAAAAGGTGGGGCTAAAGAAACTCCAGGTAGGGGTTGCCGCGGTTGGGTTGGGGCTGTGGCATCACCCCACCCTCCCTATCGCCGCTCTTGGGCATGCACTATTGGAATCCAAATTGATGAGGTGTTAAGATGGGACAAGACATATTTAAAAATTAGTTATATTTGAGATTGAATTGTATTTTTTCGGTACAAAATAGTAACAAAAGATTAAATTAATTTACTAAATAGTACCTTTTGTTATTAAATATTCTTAAAATTAATTTAGTCGATGACATATAACATAAGAAAGAGTGGATAGAAGATCTAATGTGTCAAGAAAAATTACAAAATAGATAATTTGTTGGAGATGCTTTGATGATTGTTGATAATATGAAAACTTTGATTCTGAAGAATTTTCACATCTCATAAATATTTCTAAATTTTTAACGTATTGTAAACCCAAACTTTACATTTAGGTAACATACTTGTTTCGTTATTACAATTTGTGTTAGTCCTTACGGCTTATATATAATTGTTCAGAGATTGGGTGAATGATGATTAAACTTGTTCTTTAGAGATTTAAATTTTTTAGCCAAGTTTACTTTAATAGATGCTAAATAAAACATGTTGTGAGAAAACTGAGTAAAACTTCGCAAACCACTCAACTTGAGCTGACCTAGTTTGGGTATCAACTGTGCTGTGTAAATTCTTACTCGGCTCAAGATGGTTTTTCAAGCAAGATGAATAAGAGAAATGTGTTGATGTATGAGTGGAGCTGACAAAGATAAAAAAATAGAGCAAAGAAAGATTACACCTCGAATTTATTATAGTTTGGCCCCTAGCCTACCTCTAGTCCCCGGATTCCTTTTTCGAGCTTAAATCCACTAGTATTCCTTTAAATAGGGGGAGAACCTTTGATAGCGGGTATATTTACAAGCGAGTACCTTCCAAGCGTAACTACCTCTCAACATAGTTTGAGTACCTTTCTCAAGTTGTTCTCACACAAAATTTGAATAAGATATTCGTACAAACAGGAAACACAACTTATAGAATGTTGGTTACTTTACAATGAATGACTTAACTTAATCTAAGTACATTGAAATTCTCCATATTACAAACTGATATGAATTATATGTTTACTTTTTGAGATTGCTTGAATGGAATTTTGAAGGTTGTGATTACTTTGACAGAGTTTCATCTCTTTAGAAATTTAGGTGATTCACTAAATTGTAAACGCCTGCTTCAGTCTCTATTTATACTTGTAGATTCCTGGAAGTAGTCGTTGCAACTTATCGTCCTGACCTTAGCTCTAAAATCTCTTCTCTTCACAACTTCAAATTCTTTCGGTTTGAAACAAATTTAGAGATGTTTAGAGACAACGATTTTGTACGTTGAGATGCAAAAGTAATCTGTTGATTAATTTCCTGTCATTGACTCTTTTCCTTCATGCAATGTTGCTGAGAGAGGGCATGCGAAATGCTACGTGTAGAAATCTGATTGAACAATTTAGTTGACATAGTAGTGGCGTGACGATGTTGTAAAACACATATTGTTAGATGATTCCTTTTGACTTGCTTTTTGTGAAAACATCCCAACATTCTGTACTAACACCTTTTTGCAGTGAGGATCAATTGGTTATTCTTTTGTTTTTAGCACCAAATCCTTTTTAGGACCTGAAAAGCATCAACTAAGAATTTCGTGAAGCATAACTCAGCATCGTAAAAAGTACTCAGCTTTCGTTGATATATATCGCATAAACCTTAAAGCAAAGTTACTCAAAATAGCAACTCTTGCAACACTAAGTCATAACCTAACTAAGTCTATGTCAAGTTGAGTTGTTTCTTCAAAAAAACAAACTCAAGCTGACTACTTAATTAAAAGTTTACTTAGTACCTAATCAATTTCACTATCTTAAGTAATTTGTAATCTCGAAAACTAAATTATTGTGAAGTACTATTAAGCTGAGTTCAATAGTTTGTTTTTACCATTTTAGTATTAATCATATGCATTAGCTATATAAGTTACAATATTAAAACTACAAATTAATCGAAATATGCGACGATTTATAATGATCTCAACTAGCATAAAAATTTACAACTAAATGCGTAATTAGCCCCCGAACTTGAAACCAATTTGGAACTCTATAGCTTTAGACGATCAAATGGGATTTCTAACAAAGGCGTATGATCCCCCCGATACTTGGAACATCACATGCCTGTGACTTGATCCGGTTTTACAGTAGTAACCAATACAATACACTCCTTCCATCAGGTTAAGTACCATCCAATTTATTGAGCTCGCTCATTTAATAGCTGTTAGACATGATATATGCCCTTGAGGCAATTAGGGCGATATATCTTTATTAGTTATAATGTACAAACACTTTTGAAATTAATATAATTTATAATTAATGCATCTTTTTTGCTTATCAGTGCTTTCTATTTATTATTGTATCTCACTAGTATCATATATGTTTAATATGTATATGCGCATTGATGAGACAAAGTCTGCAATTATTTTATATCGTAAAAGTGCATGAATATAGTGGGAGCTATGTGGTGTGAGAACTGCACATACGTGTTACTATGAATAGTTTAAATAACCCTAGTCATAGTTTCATTGAGACTGGACATCAATGGAACAGACAGACTAGCATGTGTAGGCTTACTCCTTGGATTAGATCCAAGAAGCTGATCTCGCAAGCTGAAGGTGGTACCTTGAGTTAACACATGAATGTATTCGGGTAATACATTAGAGACCACTATAAGATAGACACTCGGAAATTACTTTATCCCTGTGTTGGTGTTAAGTCTAATTGCAGTAGCAGTACAAATATCCTCAAACCTAAGATATCGGTTACCTTATGTAGGAGTTGCTATACTTTGGGTCATACATATTCATACCCTGTCGATCAAAATGACATGGGTGATTACGGGCATAGCAATGATCACATTATGATTACGGGTATAGCGATGATTATGGGTCATTACTGGTTTATTTTCCACTCCAAACCACAACCTAAAAAAATGAGGAATGCTCCTGGGGATCAAACGGATACGCCGAAGTGGATTCACACAAAAAGGGTAAGCCTTTGAGTTCCTAGAGTTGCTTATTTCGTGCTCCCTGTACTTTTTTTCATTTCATTTTATATGTGGACCTAGGAATTATTTTATTTTCTTTTATTGTGTAAATGTTGTTGTAATACTTCTTCTTCATCTTTAATTTCTTTTAATTTATGAAAATACATTTTAGAATACACCAACGAAGGTAAATAAAATTATTCACGGATAACAGGCCTCACTTCATGCCATGCGAGCACTTTCATTAAATAAAAACGACCAACATATTTGTAAATGAAATGAATCAATTTATTTCTAAACAAGAAATTTCCATCATCGATGTTTTTAATTATGCTACACTGGCCTTGCCAAAATCAAATCGAGCATACATGTAAATTTTCATGTTGTGTTATATACCCTGTGCTAACACTTGTGGATGCAGGCTAGATGTATGCCTAGGCTTTATTTTCCTTTGGGTATTGCATTTTAATTAATAGATTAGGCAAGCGCTTACATTCCCCGAGGTTATGTAATTTTTAATTTTTACTTTCTTGCATTTATTTACTACTTTATGTGTGGATTTACTGCGTTCCCCATGCACATTAAATCATTCATAATTAAGAAATACAGTTTTCTATAGATGTAATATAATGTGATCCAATAAGAAATAATCAACTTATCCTGAACTCGAATCTTTGTGTCTTAGTGGGCCACCCCTCGAACGTTAAGCCTCATAGGACTCTAATTCCTGGAAGAGTTAATTCAAGTGGCAACTCTACACTAAGAGAAGACGGATTCAGGTTTGACCAATATAAAAATGTTTCTCGCTTTCTCTTTCAAACCTTCTGGTCCCTGACCCAGTAATTATTATTTTTAACAAAAACACCCCGGTGGACCACGCCTCTCATTCTTAGCACGCTCTCGGCCCATCAATCCATGTCGTCCGCTCATGTTCGCCACTTTTTCACTGATAATATATAAGTTCTAAATATGAACAATTGTTGTCAGTATCACTTATCAAATAAAAAAATGATGATAACTGCAAGTATATAGTTGCGATGTAGTTTTAAAAGATATCGATCCCACTGGGAATGAATTCGGTTCTAAGGATCAACTAGAGTTACGGAACAAAAGAAAATAAAATAAGTTGAAGGTTTTGAATGGTAGACTAATGAATGGATAGATACATGAATAGTTTAGAGAAGATGCAAAGCATATAGATTTTCCCTAGGAACAAGTATAATAGAGTAAAATACGTAAAATAATCAAGAATGTTTTATGCACTAGAAAACTTCAACAAACTCGGTTCTAGACACCCAAATATCCTATAATTCACCGTAGAGCAACACATGAAATGACTTTTCTAAATCTAGGGTACACGAATTATGACACTTATAAAAACCTAGACAACAATAATACTATGCTTAGTACGGGTCACCCTCACATGGCCATATTTAGCAAGTTACCACTCCAAAAATGTTGGCTCACTAAATAGTGTTATAGTCCAAGATCCAATGATTATACACAATCTTATTAATCCTGAAATTACTCTTAAAGTCAACTTGAAAGCATATAACTTCATAATATAAGTGAGGAAAGACTAAATACTTTTTATGACACATAGACATATCATAAACTTCGAATTAGAAAGTATAAGTAGAAAACAAAGTAAAGATGCAAGTGAAAGCTAAAGTTGATCAAACCGTATCCACTCTTTAATGGAAGTCGTCAATTCCTGCAATTCCTACTCTACTTTGAATTCGATCTTGACTCGTACAGAACCTCCTCTAGGATGCTATTCTTTGTGAATATTAGACAAATGAATGTTGAAGAACAGAAACTTTTATTGATAAGTGCTTTGCAATTACACTCATACAACAATAGCTCAAATTTGTGGAGAAATATAGTGATTGAAACAAGAATTGAATCACTTATACATTTTTCTCTCTAACACTTTGAACTTAGTGAAATATATATAACTTTCACTCTCTATCTATCATATCATTTACTTCTGCTTACGACACCATCGACGCATGAAATTGGTTGATTTGAACCTCTATTTATAGAATGTGAAAGTTTGCATTTATCCAAACTAATAGTCATGTCTATTGGTGAAGGGTTGCATTATCTTCAATGTGATTGGATGCAAGATTTCATCCTTATCTTCAATGGATAGGCACCTTTTCATGGTTACTTATCTCCAAAAGGTGTCTCTTCGCCTGAAAGTTGATGGCGATTGATCATTCTTATTCGGCTATTGGAAGTTGAGAAGAGTTTATCAAACCCATCACGATTCATGAGCGTGACATACATGTTACGATCTTGAATGTAAGTTTGTAACTTACTGCTTGTGAAGAATGATAAGTCACGATCGTGATAGATAGTCGTGAGCTTGACTTGGCCAATTGCGAATACAATTCATGATCGTGACATGGTCGTGACTTATGCTTTTCTTCATGATTCTTCTTTGCAACTTTACCAATCTTTGACAACTTCGATCATAAGCTAATTCCTTGTATTCCATGCATCTTTTTGCATCTTTTTCACTCTTTTTGCATAGAATTCCATCTTTAATCATTTCACTCCCAAGATTCACCAAGTTTCTACACTTGCATAAAAAACAACTACATACCACGTGAAATCTTTTATGTGAAGTAAAAAATGACTCTAAACAACATCATTTTATGAGTAAAAATATCAAGATAATAAGTGTAATTATACACTCATCAGCTCACAGTGGCGACTTTGCTAGGGATTTTTCTAAAAACTTATTTTTTTTAAAAGGTTTTAGATCTTGGATAAGTTATAAAAATTATTGATCACATTATTCTGTATTCTCTTAATTATGACATATTCCTAATATTGCATTATACAATAGAGAGGATTAACACGTAAGTTTAAGGTACCCTATTACCGCGAAGCTTTCTCTTGTGCTAATCTGCCTCCCTGAGAAAAGAGAGTACTTGATGTTGGTTAATCAAGACAATAATTGAACATGCATAGATAGCAAGGCAGAATTTCAAAAACTTAAAATTAACTTGAGGATCTCCTAAGCATGCCATGATTGTTATAATGTAGATTAAAATGTTCCATAAATGCTATTAGGTCTGTAAAACATATAAAAGAAACCTAGCATCTAAGGGATAAAAGCATTACCAGTTGATGCATGCATGATCTCTCCATGATCTCTCTTTTGTTTGTGGCATTCCCTTTCAAGTAATTCTGATAGTGCAAGCTTCCAAACTAGGAGAGCCTCTATAACTTAATCCACACGGATCTTCACCGACCAAAACCTCGAGAGGTAGAACCCGTCGATTAATAGCAGTTGCTAGACTACTTGTAAATAAACCCGAAAATCTGAAACATAAGGCTCACTTAAGTTTAGAGCCTTCTAAAGGAACTCTTCAGATTGTTTAGAGAAACTCGTGGAGGATCTAGCACAACAAACAAGAGGAGAAAGAAATCAGAGAGAAATAAGCTCAAAGCTTTTTGGTGTATATTAATAATGAGAGGCTAGAAGCCTATTTTTAAGGAAAAATGGGGAGTGATAGATTCCCCTTAAAACTCTACATGGGATGGGATAAATCCTATCCCATGTATAGCACGTCACTCGCGCTGGTATGGATACCCGCAGGTTGAGCCGCGGCTTCCACAAGGCAAGCCCTAGCGGACATGCCTTGTGCCGCAAGCTACGGCTTGCGGCCTTGCACGCTGTGCTTGCGGCCTACAGGCCGCTAGGGGCTCACAAGCCCACTGGCTTGCGAGGCAGCCATGTAGGCTCCACTTTGAACAACTAGTGTTCGGTTTGGGGCCCACTCGCAATGGGAAAAATCCCTTGCTCGCTTTGTGCAACCTTTTCCCTATCTTTTCATTATTTCTATTAATTATTAATTCAATTAATAATTCCTCTCATTGATTTCACAACTTGTATTTTTAGTATAGACCCAGTCCATAGGTTCTTTACATGGTCTGATAAAGACCCAAAGTGTGTGACCTCATAGGATCCCAAAGTAGAGAGCCGCTAGAGGTTAACCTAAACTTGGCTTCCCACCCAGGAACCTTTAGGCTCAGTGTTCCAGACCGTTATGGAATCCGATAGCTCTAGACGATCAAATGGGCTTTCTAGCAAAGGTGTATGATCCCTTGATACTTGGAACATCACGTACCTGTGACTTGATCCGGTTCTGCAATAGTGACCTGTACAATACACTCCTTCCATCAGGTTTAGTACCATCTAGTTTATTGAGCCCGGATTAAGTGCTAGCTCATGTAATAGTCGTAGCTATCCTGGAATTAGACTTGTTCACGAAGAATACCACTTAGCGATTTTGTATCTTGATTGACTAGAAACCCGTTCCATCAATCGTATACTCTGATCAAAGGTTTATGAGTGTGTCACTTCAATAAGGGGCCCTAAGGTACATCTCCATTATATTACTATATCAAGAGAGATGGATCCCATCTTAACTACACAGCTTAACATGTGATCATCGGTATGCCCGTAATCACCCATACCATCCTGATTGCCAGGGTATGAATAAGTATGACCCAAAGTATAGCAACTCCTACATAAGGTAATCGGTATCTCAGGTCTGAGGATACTCGTATTGCTACTGCAATAAGACATGACCCGAATACATTCATGTGTTAACTCAAGGTATTTCTAAGTGTCTGTCTTATGGCGATCTCCAATGTTATTTCTAAGTGTCTGTCTTATGGCGGTCTCCAATGTATTACCCGAATACATTCATGTGTTAACTCAAGGTACCACCTTCAGCTCATGAGATCGGCCACTTGGAACTAATCCAAGGAGTAAACCTAGACATGCTAGTCTATCCGCTCCATTGATGTCCAGTCTCAATAGAACTATGACTAGGGATACTTAGACTATTCATAGTAACACGTATGTGCAGTTCTCACTCCACATAGCTCCCATAGTAACAAGTATGCTATGAATTAGTGATCGCAAGGTTTTGACTCTACTAATTCTGATGGCTTATATTTTATGATGATGCTAAAAACCTTGTTCCTGAATTTTCTACCGATAAGATAAGAGTTCAAAATATGAATAGTTGTTATCAATACCGTTTATCAAATAGAAAAATGGTGACCACTGCAAGTATACAGTTTAGATGTAGTTTTAAAAGATATCGATCTCCCAGGGAAGGAATTCGGTTCTTAAGACCAACTAGAGTTATGGAATAAAAGAAAATAAGATAATTTATATTAGAGGATTAGATTAGTGGATAGATGAATGTACAGATGTATGAACAGACTAGAAAAGATGTAAATTATATAGATATTCCCTAAGAGAAAGTATATTAGAGAAAAATATGCAAAATAATCAAGAATACTTCGTACACTAGATAATTTTAACAAACACGGTTCTAGATGCACAAATATTCAATAATTCACCATAGAGTAACACATGAAATGACTTTTCTAGATTCAGGGTAAATAAATTATAACACACTTATACGAACCTGGACAACATTAATAGTATGCTTAGTACGAGTTACCACTCTAAAAATGTTGACTCACTAAATAGCGTTATAATCACAGATGCAGTGATTATACACAATCTTGTTAACCCCGAAATCACTCTTAAAGTTAACTCGAAAGCATATAACTTAATTAATATAAGAGATGCAAGATGAAATACTTGTTATGACATAGACATATCATAAACTTCAAAATAGAAAGTATAAGTAGGAAACAAAGTAAAGTTATAAGGTATGCAAGTGAAAGCTAAAGTTGATCAAACCGTATCCACTCTTTAATGGGAGTCATCAATTCTCGTAATTCTTACGTCTACTTTGAATCCAGTCTCGACTCGTACAAAACCTCCGCTAGGAAGCTATTCTTTGTGAATATTGAACAAATGAATGTTGAAGAACGAAAAATTTTATTGATAAGTGCTTTGCAATTTCACTCATACAAAAATTGCTCGAATTTGTGGAGAAATCTAGTGATCGAAGTAAGAGTCGAATCACTTATACATTTTTCTCTCTATAACTTTGAACTAGCGAAATCTATACAATTTCTACTCTCTATCTATGCACTATTTTTCCACAACACTAACCACGAAATTGGTGTGATTTGAACCCTATTTATAGCGTACGAAGGATTGAGTTTATCTAAACGAAGAGTAGTTGCATCACTTCATTGTTATTGGATGCAAAGTCTCATCTTTATCCATTATGGATAGGCACCTTTTCATGATTGGTTGACTTCCAAAAGGTGTCTTTTCATTTGGTAGCTGATGGCGGTTGATGGTGGTTGATCATTTTATCCGACGGTTGGTAGTTGAAAATATATAACCAATAACTATCACAAGTCACGACCATGAATCCCATGTCACGATCGTGAACATTAGATGGCAGTTTTCTATTTATGAAGAGTGACAAGTCACGACTGCGAATAGGTGTCACGATCGTGAAATGTTGTTTCTTCATGATTCTTCTTTGCATTTTTGCAGATCTTTGACAACTTCAATCCTAAGCCAAATCCTTGTGTTCCAACGCATCTTTTTGCACCTTTTTAACTCTTTTTACATAGAATTCAAGTTTTGATCATTTCACTCCCAAGATTATCCTAGTTTCATCACTTGCTTAAAAAATAACTACATACAACGTGAAATCTTTTATATGAAGTATAAAATGAATCAAAACCATATCATTTTATGATTGAAAATATCATGATAATAAGTGTAATTATACCCTTATCACACCCCCACACTTAATTTTTACCTTGTCCTCAAGGTAAACACAATAGAAGTGTATAAATGAGTAATGCAAGTTCATACCTCATTTGGAAAAAGACTATCGTAGTGAGTACCACATTCCCACATTGCATAAAGTTCCAGTAAAAGTTCAAAATTTCCCACAAATTAGTAATGTACAATTTATATAGTCTAGTTGCACACCTTCGCTCTTAATGGAGGTTCAACCGAATCGCATCTTCATATAAGCATTATATGCTTGCTCGAATATTTTCTTTTTCTCAAGCATAGTATAAAGTATAAAGGACAAAAGAAGCACACTTTGAAAAGATTGATCTCAAGGCATTTTTAGGTAACCTAGGATGCTAAAACACTCTTAGTGGTTGCATTTTATGCTCCATACCAATCTACACTTTTTTTAGTGGTTGCATTTTATGCTCCATACCACTTTCTCTCATTTTTTTTCTTTTAAAAATATGTTTTTGAAGTACAGATTAGTACTTTGCACCCATTTTTCATGCTATGCTACTTTTCTTTTTTCACTCATTGAATGGTTGCAGTTTCTGCTCCGTACCATTCCTCACCTTTTGCATAACTCATTGGTTATCCTCTCTTTCTTTTGATTTTTTCTCTTAATACCCTCATCCTTTATTGATCACTTCAAAGTATTATGGCTATAGTTTCCCAAAACTTT
>CATIWQ010120557.1:0-16372 GCA_949673415.1 Euphorbia schlechtendalii | reverse complement strand
GTAACATCTTCGTTGATCTTGCATGTTTTCTTTGCTATACTTGTTCATAGTGAAAATTTATTTATTTAGAGTCTCTATTCTATCACATCTATATTTATTCAACTTTTCATTCTAATCTTCCTATCCATAAAAATCTCTAATATATTTTTATTTTATTTGTCCCCGTTGATCTTTAGACCAAACTCCTTCCCTATGTGTTCGATATCTTTTAAAACTATATCGCAACTGTATACTTGCAGTTATCATAATTTTTCTATGTGATAAGAGGTATTGACAACACCTGCAGTTTATGTGAACAAGTTTTTGGCATTATTATTTGGATAATTCTTTCAGAACAAGTGTAGCCAAGCCTTGTGAATAAGTTATTAAACTTATCAGTAGAAAAGTGGCAAACATACAACCACTACCACATCTTCATCTCTTAAAGTAAAAGCTATTTCTTAGCAAGTTAGAGCCAGCCCAGCAAAAGAAAGGGTAGGGATCATGCTTGCCTAGCTATAAGCTAGGCAAAGAAAGCCCTTAAAGGTAAAAACTCATGCTCAGAGAGAAGTTGAGGCGAGGAAACGGGGTGAGGACAAGAAGATGCTAAGGACAAGAAAGAAACCTTGCTCCAAAGAAAGCGAAGCTTGAGGTGATTGGAGAAGCTATCGAATAAGGGACCTTAAAGAAAAGCAAAGAGGACTCTAAAACCACTAATTTAGCAGCCATAGCCCATGTGGAGGACGTACTTGCCAAAGCACGAGGCACTCAGCGCAAGTGCTTTGCCACCACTCACCCTATAAAAGCGTAATGTTTAAGTGGTGAGCAATGATGAGGAGAATGTTAGTAATGACGTGGAGATCATAGACTAGGAAGAATCCACTCTTCTTGATGCCAACATTCTTAACAAAATTTCCACTCAGCCTGAGTCTCTTCTAACTTAAGCTGGGTTACTCGAGGCTGACCCATCCTTGGGTCAAACAGCCAACCCCCAAGTTTCTCTAAATCCTTCCCCCATTTCTTTTGTAAATCCTATCCTTCTTCTCTTGTAAATCCTACAATCCTAACTCTTGTATTTTCCCAAGTTCAAACTTCTCTTGTAAATTCTCCTCCTCCAACTCAACAAATTGTAAATTCTCTTTACTATACCCATTCCTCTCCTATTAAACCTATAGATTCTTTCTCTCCTCCTCCTCCTTCATCTCAAAACTTTGAAACTGCAATAATCCCTTCTCCTGTAAAATCTAAATCTAACCCCACTTCTTCAAATGTACAAAATCCTGAACCAAACCTTTCTTCACAACCATCCACTAACCCTCTAATCCATTTGATTAGAGAAGTTCTTAATGTTGAAAACTCTACTTAGCATGGAAAAGTAGATGAGGAGCTAAGATAAATTTTATAGCCAATGAAACATCTCCCTCCAGCAGCAATCCAGTGTAAGAGAACTTTGTTGATTCAGCCATCTTGGCTCAGATTAGAGAGCTAGCAAGGAAGCAATAACTTACTCTCAAAACTGATGCCTAGTTGGATAGAGAAGTAAGTTGAGTGCTACTGACTTAGGAATTGACAGACTTGTTGACAAAAGTTAAGATAAAAATTCCATTGTTCGAAGAGAACTCAAGCATTCCCGCTGAATCTATCTACTTTGAGGAGTTTGAAAAGATTAAAGGAAGCTTGTTTGCAATTTGCAACAATTTGGTGAAGGAGAGCTCCAAAAGCTTGGTGGATAAGATGGCTTTGATCCTAACTGGGTTATCTAATCTACAGCTCAACTCAGCTCATCTATCACTTCTATCCCCATGTCTACTAATCTCACTAATTCAGTAACAAGAAAGATAAAGGGTGGTGTTGATACTACTACTAAGCGATTACTTAGCTTGAATGCCACAATGGTAACTCAAATTGCATAGTTTCATCAATTTAGTGAAGAATAATCCAAAATAAAGAAGAGCATAAATCACAAGATTGAAAACATGCTAAAGGAAGTAGAAATCACCAAAGACATTAGTCATAGCATGGAGAAGCTGTTGGAGTCCATATCAATGCTGATGGTGAAGTACGTTGAGAAAGTGAATCATGTGTTAAAGGTGGTTGAGGAGACTGGGAAGAAGGTTGAGAAACCTTCTCTTAACCTAGATGCCTTGGATGAGAAGATGGAGTTGTTAGACATGATGCATGCCCTGGAGGCAATTAGGGCGATATATCTTAATTAGTTATAATGTACAAACTATTTCAGATTATTATTAATTATAATAAAGGAATCTTTGTTATTTATCGATGCTATTTAATTTATGTATCTCGCCGGTATCATATATATATTTTATTACATATACGCATTAATAAGACAAAGCCTGTGATTGCTTCATAACGTGAAAGTGCAAGGACATAGTGGGAGCTATGTGGTGTAAGAACTGCACACATGTGTCACTATGAATAGTCTAAATATCCCTAGTCATAGTTTCATTAAGATTGGACATCAATGAAGCGGACAGACTAGCATGTGTAGGCTTACTCCTTGGACTAGATCCAAGTAACCAATCTCACGAGCTGAAGGTGGTATCTTGATTTAACACATGAATGTATTTGGGTAATACATTGGAGACCTCTATAAGATAAATACTCAGAAATAACTATATCCATGCGTTGGTGTCAAGTAGCCTCAAACTTGAGACACTAGTTACCTAGTGTGACAGTTGCTATACTTTGGGTCATACTTATTCATACCTTGGCGATCAGGATAATACGGGTTATTACGAGTATAGTGATGATCACTCGTTGGTAAGCCGAGTAGTCAAGATGTGATCCATCGATCCTAATATAGTGATATAATGGGAGATGTATCTTAAGGCCTCTTGTTGAAGAGATACCCTCATAAACCTCTGATAAGAGTATAAGATTGATAGAATGGGTTTCTAATCAATCTTGATACATTATGGTGAGTGATGTTCTTCATGAACAAGTCTAATTCTAAGATAGCTATGGCTATTACATGAACTAACACTTAATCTAAGCTTAATTAACTGGATGATACTTAATCTGATGGAATGAGTGCATTGTATTGGTTACTATTGCAGAATCGGATCAAGTCACAAGAATGTGACGTTCTGAGTATTAGGGGACTATACTCATTTTCTAGAAAATCCATTTGATCGTCTAGAGTTATCAAGTTCCATATCGGTCTCAAACACTGAGCCTAAATGTTCCCGAATGGGAAGCCAAGTTTAGGTTAACCTCTAGCGGCTCTATACTTCAAGATTCTTTGTGCTCACACACTTTGAGTATTTAACTGACTAAGTAGAGAACTTATAGACTAGGTCTATACCTAGAATAAAAGGGAAAAGGTAAAACTCAATTGGATGTATTTTGGTTGGACCAAAATATCAAAAACAAAGGGAAAAATAGTGGATCTTGTGAGAAATCTCGCAAGAGTCCATGAGGCAAGCCAACACGAGCGCTTGATGCACTCACAAGCTAGCAAGTACTGCTTGGCAGTGCTTGCGAGAAAACCCACAAGAAGGCCAAGCCCTACCAGCACTTGCTGAGGCCCATGGGGCTTACAGCAAGCCTGGGCTAATGCGGGCTTGCGAGATTTCTCGCAAAGCCCACAGCATACAAGGTAAGTCAATACGATGAGCTTGCCTTGTGTGGTAAACTGCTCAGTGAGATTCTCATAGAGCATCATTCCCGGGTTTGCAAGCCCTTATGGGATTGGTGCAAACATCTATTTGGGGGAGTATTTTTGCTCCCCCTTTTGGCTATAAATAGCCCCCTTCCCCCCTATTTCAAAACACTTTAGCTTAGCCTTACTTCTAAGTTCGACATCTTTTCTTCGTTAGATTTTTGCGAGATCCTCTAAGAGTTTCTCCAACATCACAAGAATTCTTTTGAAGGCTTATTCAGTTTTTAAGAGAGCCTTCTCAGTATTATTTTCAGGTTGTTCTTTGAGCTGTCTATCAGCTGCTATCTACCTAATAGTTCTTCCTCAATGGGAGGTTTTGGTTGGTAAAGATCTATGCAGATCAATCATAGAGGCTATCCCAAATTGGAAGGTAGTGCTAACGGAGTTCTGCCAAATTACTCTAAGGGAATGCCGCACCAAAGGAAGGCACACATCAACTAGTAATGCTCTTTACTTAAATGCTAGGTTTCTTTTAATTAGTTTTATAAACCTATATGTGTCTATGGACATTCAACTTAGATTATATCAATCATGGTATGCTTAGGAGATCCTTTAGTGTTAATTTCAATTTTTGAAATTCCGCCTTGTAAGTTTGCATGTTCAATTAATGTCTTAAATAAATAACAGCGGTATCAGAGCTTACCTTATTCTATGTATGATTGATGATAATATGTTCAAATTGATAAGTTATATTAATTGACTAAAGTATGTTATGCATGACTTAGGTTTCAATTCTTGTTATAAAAAATGATGTGAACTAGATTAAGGTTTTGCTCAAACTTAGTCTAGGTGATTATCATATAAATTAATAATGTTTTACCACATGTGTAAATGTTTTAAATTGAGAGTCATCTCATACTTCACTTAATTAAAAGAATGAAATCTTTGAATCATGATTATCTATGGTACAACAAATCAAAGTGTCTGTGGTTATTTTGGAAAGGATTGGACTTAGCTACTCATTTACTTTAAGGGGGGCCTCTCCTACCTGGAAATCTCCATCGGTATTAAGTTCAAGTGTATCCAAGGGACTTTTATAACTTAATTGGTTTCTAGTATGTGAATTTGATTCCGCATAAGGTTTTATAAACATGGTTTAAGTTGTTAAATTAAAACTTATAGACATATGTGCAAAAACATAAACATGGACCTTGTTTGTTTTGCATTCTATGTGGAGTCTTGGCATAATGGAGCGATTATGATGTACCAGTCTCGAGCATGTTCCCTTGGATTAGTAATTCCAAATATCTCAGAATTATTATTATCATAATCATATCCATCTTATAAGACCTAGATTAGGGCAAGACCAGCTGCACCAATAAAATCCCTACAACAATATTAAGGTAGTAAATAGTCTTCCCGTCATAAGTCATGATACAAACCTTATTAAAGTATGTAAGGACATGTACAAATGCTTTTCCTTAACTTGTGTTTGGTCATGAGACAAGATGGGGTTAATGCCTTAACCAAACTAGGTTAGTTGTCTATTTCAGTGGATCTAATGCCATATTGGAGACATATTTGAGGAGTTTTATAATTAGGTACGCATGTCTAAAGAAAGAGAACTCAAATGGATTAGCAATTACATGAGATGCAAATGGATGAGTTCTAACCATAGTTATATTGTTATGGCTTGACCTACTATAGTGGGGGTCATGATGAATGGATATGGATGATACCTACTAAGGAAAATTGGTTGGACCAAATTTCTCGAATTTAAATAGAAGGGGCTATTTGAATGTCGATGAAAATAGTAGAAATTATGTATTTAATTAAAGACCTTATATTTAAATGCATATACATATACTAATGTCTGAATAGTTTCTATCTTATATATAGGTTGAATATGAACAATAACAGTGATACACATCCATTTGGCAATAAAGTTTATAGAAGAAAATTTTCATGAGTGGTTCGAGAATGTGATGAGGTTCTTGAAAAGCCTTGTTCTTGATTATGTGCTAGATAGTCCATATCCCGAACTCCCTGGAGAAGATCCTTTCTTTTATCAGATAGATGAGTACATGAAGCACAAAAAGGACTGTGATTTCATAAAGAATTTCATGGTTACAATGCTTCCAAGGTACAAGGATCTATATAAAGATATGGACTTAAATTCTATAATTGTGTAGCTTGTTATGATGGATGAACCTGAGAAAGTCATGCTATCTACAAGTCTAGGGGCTGGCACATCAATAATTGAGTTTGCCATGACTGCTTATGATAACTCCAATAATTAAAGAAAATGGGAGCTACTTATGATTAGGAGGCCTTGAAAGATATTGTATTGAAAGGTCTACCAAAAAGGTATGACGATTTCAAATCAGATTTCTATGGTATCGAGGACTATTATAATTTATCAAAGATGGTAGACCTGTTGGAACATTATTATATTCAATTTAGAAATAAACTTGAAAATCAACTTGCTGTTGAAGATCGAAAGATTAGAAAGCCTAGAGCTTTCAAGGTCAAGAGAAGACTCGTGAAAAATGCCAAAATGAAATGCAAGTTAAAGGCTCAGATTTTTGGACAAGGGAAGAAGAAGCCAATTATGGAATCCACTTCAGGCATGTTCATGAAAGATAGTTTCTCTACAGTTCCTTACGAGTCTACATGGGTATTGGATACTAGTTGTGGTACTCATATCTGTACTTCTATGCTGGGGTTGCAGAATAGTAGGAGGCTTGCAAAGTGGGAAATGGACCTAACAGTTGCCAATGGAGCACGTGTCGTTGTAACAGCTGTAGGGACATATAACCTTCGTTTGCCTAGTGGCCTAGTTTTAGTTTTGAATAAATGCTATTATATTCTTATTATCACTAAGAATATTATTTCTCTTGCAAGTTTAGCTATAGTTGGATTTCATATTTTATTTCCTAATAATAATTGCCAAATTCGACATGATAATGTTCTTTATGCTTGAGGAATATGTGTTGAGGGCATTTATGTTTTAGATACTAAAACTAAAATTCTAAATATGAACGTTGTTAAGAAATCAAAATTAGATAATGTGAAATCTTTATACTTATGGAATTGTCTTCTAGGCCATATAAATGAGATTCACTTAACCAAGTTACACAAATGTGGTGCCTTGGGCCTAATGGAATGGGAATCTTATGAGGTGTGCGAACCTTGTTTAAAGGGAAAGATGACTAAGAAACCTTTCAAAGGAAAGAGTCAGCATGCCACTAGTACTTTGGAAATAATACATTCTAATGTATGTGGTCCAATGAGTGTTAAGACACATGAGAGTTTCATCTACTTCATAACTTTTATCAATGATTACTTGCGATATGGTTATCTGTGCCTAATGAGGCACAAGTCTGAAAGTTTTGAGAAATTCAAAGAGTTCAGAATCGAAGTAGAGAAATAGATTGGGAAAGGTATCAAGACCCTTTGATCTGATCGAGGTGGTGAATACTTAATCTAAGAGTTTCAGGATTATCTAAGGGATGATTGTATTTTGTCCCAATGGACACCTCCTTATACACTCCAACACAATGGAGTGCTAGAAAGGAGAAATCCAACCCTACTCGATATGGTTCGATCCATGATGAGCAAAGCAGAACCTAATAGATCCTTTTAGGGTTATGCACTTGAGAGTGCAGTATATATTCTAAATAGAGTGCCCTGGAAATCAGTTGATCAAACACCATACAAAATGTGGTATGGTAAGAAACCAGCTCTTTCTCACTTAAGAGTTTGGGGATGTCCTGCTTATGTTAAGAGGAAAAGTTCAGATAATTTAGGTGTTAAGTCTGACAAGTGTTTGTTTGTAGATTACCCTAAGGAGACTATGGGTTATACCTTTTAATGATTCGAAGGAACAAAAGGTACTTAATTCTAGAAATGCTCAATTCCTCGAGAAGGAGCATATACTTGCGAGAGCCAGTGGGAGCAATCTTGAGTTAGGCATTCAAGAAGATCAAACAGACAATCAACTGATTATTCCTACACCTATTACACAAGAGAGTGTTAGCATGGAACATCATATTATAACACCAACATTGCGATACGATTTTCTCATCACTAATGATAAGTATATCTTCCTTATGGAAGATGATGAGCCTAAGACTTACAAGGAAATAATGGAAGGCTCAAATTCTGACAAATGATTTATAGCCATGAAGTCAAAGATGGACTCCATGTAGAAAAACCAAGTTTGGAGCTTGGTTGATGCTCTAAGTGGGATTAAGCCCATAGGATGCAAGTGGGTTTTCAAGAAGAAAATTGACATGGACGATAATATAATTACCTATAAGGCAAGGCTAGTTGCAAAAGGTTACGATCAAAAGAAAGGCATTGAATATGATAAAACCTTTTCACCAGTAGCCATGTTATGAAATTACTCCTTGTCATCACTGCTCATAACGATTATAAGATCTGGCAGATAGATGTGAAAATAATGTTCCTTAATGGGAACTTGGATAGGGATGTATATATGATACAACTCAAAGGTTTCACGTCCTAAGATGGCTCAATGGTATGCAATTTACAAAGGTCCATCTATGGACTTAAGCAAGCATCAAAGAGTTCGAATATTAAGTTTGACAAGATAATCCAAGAAATTGGTTTTGTATCAAACACTATTGAGCCCTGTGTATATAAGAAGGCTAGTGGGAGTTTGATCATTTTCCTTGTACTATATGTCAATGATATATTAATGATAAGAAATGATGTTCCTTTTCTTCCAATAATGAAGTCATGGTTGTTAAAGAAGTTCTCCATGAAAGACCTTGGAGAAGCATCTTTTATACTTGGTATAAAGATCTACCGTGATATATCGAAAAAGCTGCTAGGACTTTCTCAAAGTACATACATAGACAAGGTTTTGGCTAGATTTAACATTGAGCAGTTAAGAAAGGGTTATCTCCCAATGTCTCACGGGATTAAGCTTTCTAAATTTAAGTGTCAGAAAACATAAGAGGAGAGACTATGCATGAATAGAATACCCTATACTTCAGCAATAGGAACCTTTATGTATGCTATGGCCTGATATCTCACACATGTTGAGCGTCTCGAGTAGATTTCAATCTAATCTAGGTGAGAAGCATTGGATGGCCATTAAAACTATCCTTAAGTACTTACGTAGGACTAAGGATATGTTTATAGTAAATGGAAAAGGTGTTCTCTCTATGAAGGGATTGTTCGCCACTTTTCTACTGATAAGTTTAATAACTTTTTCGCAAAGAGTTTGGCAATATATAAATGGTGCCAAAAAAATTTTTGCGTAAAGTATAGGTGTTGTCAGTACCTCTTATCAAATAGAAAAATGATGATAACTGCAAGTATACAGTTGCGATGTAGTTTTAAAAGATATCTATCCCACAGGGAAGGACTAGCTCTAAAGATCAATAAGGAAAACAAAAGAAAGAAAATAAAATATATTGATATTTTGGATAGGAGGGTTAGAATGAAGAATTGGTTAATATAGATATGAAAGATTAGAGAATCTAAATATATAGATTTTCCCTACGAAAGAAGGATAGCAGAGAAAACATGCAAGTTCAACAAAGATGTTATGATTCACTAAACTAATCTAATAGACTCGGTTCAAAATACCCAGATGTTCAATTGTTCACTGCAGAGCAACACATGAAATAACTTTTCTAAACCTAGCGCAGAAGAATTAAGACAATTATATAAACTTGGACAACGTCAATACTATGCTTAGTACGGGTCGCTCTCACATAGTTACATTTAGCAAGTTACCATTCTAAAAATGTTGGCTCAATAAACAGTGTTATATCACAGATCCAGTATTTATACATGATATTGTTAACAATGAAACTACTCTTAAAATTAACTCCAACACATATAACTTGATTAATATAAAAGACTTAACACGAAATACGCATTATGACACATAGACATATCATAAACTTCGAAATAGAAAGTATAAGTAGAAAGTGAAGCAAAGTTGTAAGGTATGCAAGTGAAAGCTAAAGTTGATCAAACCATATCCACTCTTTAATGGGAGTCATCAATTCCCGCAATTCCTACGTCTGCTTTAAATTCGATCTCGGCCCGTACAGGATCTCTGCTAGGATGCTATTCTTTGCGAATATCAAACAAATGAATATTGAAGAATGAAAACTTTTATTGATAAGTGATTTGCAAGTACACTTATAAAACATTTGCTCAAGAATATAGAGAAATCTAGTGATCGAAATAAGGATTCGAATCACTTAAACACTTTCTCGCTAACACTTATGAATGTAACGAATTATCTATCTATACACACACTATATCTCACTCATGCACTCTAATGCACCACTTGTTGCATGAAATTGTATGGTTTGGAGCCCCATGTATAGAGCTTGAAGGGTTGCGTCTATCCATACGAAGAGTTGTGTCCATTGGTGAATGATTGCATCACTTCAATGTGATTGGTTGAGAAGCTTCAATCTAATCCACAATGGATAGGCACATTTTCATGATTGGTTGATTTCTGATAGGTGTCTATTCATTGGTAGTTGATGGCGGTTGATTGCGGTTGATCATTCTTATCTGGCGGTTGGTAGTTAAGAAGATTAAACCAGAAAACCGTCCAAGTGCCGACTACGATATACAAGTCACGACCGTGAATCTTTGATTGGCAGACTTCTGTTTTGAAGAAGAACAAGTCACGACCACGAATGATTGTCATGACCGTGAATTGCATTTTTCTTCAAAATTCTCCTTGTACCTTCACCGATCTTTGACAGCTTTGATCTTAAGCCAAATCTTTAAGTTCCACTCATCTTTTTGCACCTTTTTCACTCTTTTTTCATAGAATTCCACTTTAGATCATTTTACTCCCAAGATTTACCTAGTATCTGCATTTGCATAAAAAACAACTACATACCACGTGAAATCTTTTATATGAAGTATAAAAATGAGTTAAACTATAGTGTTTAGTGTATAAAATTAATATGATAATAAGTGTAATTATACACTTATCAGGGGATAAGGTAATGGAGGATGCAACGAGATCGGTAGTGCAATATAGACATTTTTTATAAAGCCGGCCTCAACATCAACCTCAGGATCCTCAGTCTCAGCACAATCCGCAACATCAATCGCATCATCAACAACTCAGCACCATCATTCTTTATCGAGTAATAACAGACTCGGATCATCAAGCTCTCAGAACTATAGATAGCTGTAGACTAGATAATAGAACTTATAATAGATCCTAACATGTAATCTTAGTTCAGAATACTTTTTGTGAACTGACTAAGTATCTTTTGACAATTAATGAAAATTACAAGTTTGTTCATCAAGTCAAAGTTAAGAGCTTCTTAACTTAGTATATCTTGTTGAATGTATGCAATTTTATGTTTATAAATTATTGCAGGAATGCATGCTAAGACCAACCTTAAAGAAAAGCTGAAGTAAGACAAAGTCCCAATTCAAAGAGAATTTCTCTAAGTATCTGGGAGCTGAGCGGATTAAAGTAAATTAACTCAACATGGGGGAGTCTTACACCACTTTCCAAGTATTTCTATATCCTTAAACTATTTATTCAATTAATTTCTTCTACTACCTAGTTTGTTATCTAGTATGGGGGAGATTGTTGAACCTAGGTTAATAGTACTTCACAATACTTAAAACATTTTAAAATAACAAACTGTCTAGGATAGTGAAATTAATTGAGTAATAAGTATACTCTAAATTAATCAAATTCACTTGAGGTTGTTTAAGGGAAAACAACTCAGTTTACTGATTGATTAGTTAAGTTAAGGCTTAGAGTAAGAAAAGCTAAGTCAGCCGAGTATTATAAAGTTTATAAAGATATAGATTCAGCTAAGCTAAGTGAGCTTTTATGATAAAAGCTGAGTTATTTGACACTTAGAGAATTAAATGACACAAATGCTACTGACGGTTTCTATAATAAATGGAATATTCCTTCGATATTTCAGGAGAAAAAAGTGTTAAAATTAAAGAAGATATTCCAGTGGTCATCACTTCCAAAAGGTGTTAGTGTGGAATGTTGGAGATTCCCCACTAAAGTCCAAGACAAAAGAAATCTTTTGATATGCGCCGCTTCTCAGTGTCTCTGCGCAACTCTGTAACTTCAGCAAATCAACAAATTACAGAATTCCATGTTGTAACTCGCACGCCTCTCTATCAGAATGGATTGATTGAAGTTTTTTATGCTTTGGATTAACAGATTAATCACACACTTCAACGTTCGAAATCTCTGTCTCTAAACATCTTGGAATTTATTTCAAAAGGGAAAATTTGAAAGATTAAAAGAGAAGAGAAATTGAGAAAGCTGTCAAGACGAGATGTTTTCAACGGCTACTTCCAAGACCTTCAACTATATATAGAAGACTATAGTAGACGTTCAAACTTGATGAATCACCTCGAATTTCTAAATGAGCTGAAATTCTATTCAAATACTCCCAGCTTTCAGAAATTCCAAATCATGCAATCAACAAACACAAATTTTCTAAATCTATTTGTAATAGAGAGAATAATACTTAAGATTTAACCTTTTAAATGATTCAATGTTTCTATAAGTTAAATTCCTCTATTCATATTTTCTTTAATAAATCTAAGTGTTAGATTAGGAAAGGTACCTAAAATGAGTTTGAGAGGTAGTTAGAAACGAAGTTACTTTCTATAATCTCGTCTACCCATTGTAATTGGTTTCTCCACCTAAGGAAGGAACGAATCAGTAGTGGATTAAAACTCGAAAATGAATCAGGGGGACTAGAGGTAGGCTAGGGGCCGAACTAGGATAAATCTCAGGTGTAAAAGTTCTAACCTTGTTTTAAACAGGAAAATTCAAAAGATTCAAAGAGAAATGAAATTGAGAAAGCTGTCAAGATGAGAAGTTTGCAATAACTACTTCCATGACCTTCAACTATATATAGAAGACTAGAGTAGACGTTCAAACTTGGTGAATCTCCTTGAATTTCTAAAATAGCTGAAACTCTGTTCAAATACTCCCAGCTTTTAGAAATTTCAAATCAAGCAATCAGCAAACACAAATTGTCTAAATCTGTTTGTGATAGAGAGAATAGTAATTAAGATTTAACCTTATAAAGGATTCAACATTTCTATAAGTTGAATTCCTCTGTTCAAATTTTCTTTAATAAATCTGAGAGTCAGTTTAGGAAAGGTACCTAAAATGAGTTTGATTTAGAGTTAGAAAGGAAGGTACTTTTTGTAATCTCATCTACACGTTGTAAATGCTTCTCCACCTAAAGAAGGAACGAATCACTAGTGGATTAAAACTCGGAAAAGAATATAGGGGACTAGAGGTAGGCTAGGGGTCGAACTAGGATAAATCTCAAGTGTAAAAGTTCTAACCTTACTTGTTTGCTATTGTCGCGTCTGATCCCATTCATCATTCTTTCTATTTTATCAATTTCGCTTGAAAACCAATCCAAGCTGAGTAAAGTACTTAGCGGCAATTGAAGATAAATTATATCATCAAAGCTGAGCAGTTTATAGGTATTTAGACCAGCTCAGCATAATAAACTTCGCACGCATCTAAAAACTTAACTTGGTAAAAGTATTTTTACAAACATAAAAAAGAAACCAAGAATGGCATTCACCCCCCCCCCCTTTGTTGTTATTTTAAGCTGTTTAGGACCGTCACTTCTGTAAATCCCTCAATTTCTATTCCTATAGATTTTTAAATTCCTACTTTTCTGTAAATTCTCAACCCCAAAACTCTGTAAATTCACCAGTAAATATTCCTTCCTCTTCTAACCATGCACAAGATTCTTTTTCCCCACATTCTTCTCCTTCCCATACTCAAACACAAACCCAAACACAAATAATTCCTTTCCCTATAAAATCTAAACCACCCCCACTTCTTCAAATGTACAAAGTTCTAAACCAACCACTTCTTCAAACCCATACTCAACCCCTCTAATCTCTTTTTAGAGAAGTTCCTAACATTGAGAACTCCGCTCAGCTTGGAAACGCAAGTGGTGATAGTACTAAGGCCAATTTTACAGCCAATGAAGTACTTGAAACCAGCAGCAAGCTAGTTCAAGAGGACTTGGCTGATTCATCTATCTTGGCTCATATAAGGGAGTTGGCCAGGAAGAAATTCGCAACTCTTAAGTCTAATGCTGAGTTTGATGTGGTAGTTAGCAAATTGCTTCTAGCCTAAGAATTGACGAACTTATCCACTAAACCCAAGGCTAAGCTCCTAGAATTTGATGAACATACAAGCTTGCCCTTTGAATCTATCTACTTTGAGGAGTTTGAAAAGATTCAAGGTAGTCTGTTTGTGATTCAAAATAACTTAGCCAAGGAGGGTGCCAAGAGCTCGGTGGATAAGATGGCTCTTATCTTAACCAATTTATCAAATTCTACAGCTCAGCTTGGCGCAGCTATTATATCTATCCCCACGTCTACTACACTCGCTAATGCGGTTACATGAAAGATAAAGGGTAATGCAGATGCTGCTGCTAAGTAGCTGAGTAGTTTGAGTTCCACAATGGAAACTCAAGCTTCACAGTTCCATAAGTTTGGGGAAGAGAAGGCTAAAATCAAGAAAAGCACCGATCATAAACTTGACAATGTGCTTAAGGAGGTGGAGACCACCAAAGATATAGGGCATAGCATGGTGAAGGTGCTAGAGAGTATATCTAGGCTCATGCTTAACTATGATAACAAGAATGATCAAGTTGTGAAGGCTGTAAATGAGGTGTTAAAGAAAGCTGATCAAAAGCTTGTGCTAAATGCTCTAACTAACAAGCTAGATATTGTCTGCAAAGAGATCAATGATAACACGAATGACACTATCTCAAAGGTGCAAAAGGCTATCTTTGAATCTATGAGAAAGATCTTTCCAAAACCTACTAAGTCCTTAGACCATAAAAGCGGTCTCTCATTACATAAGAAGCTTAACATCCTTAGGTCCAAAATCATAAATCTTCAAAAAAAATGTAGGACAACATAAGAAAACTGAGGTGTATGATGCTAAGGACATTGACTATACTACAAGGTCTATTTCATCTATGATGGTTAATTAAGATAGTAATTGAACAAGTAAATATTGCAAGGTGGAATTTCAAAACTTAAAATTAAACTAAGGATCTCCTAAGCATGCCATGATTGATATAATCTAAGTTAAAACATTCCATAGAGGCTTTTAGGTTTATAAAGCTTATAAAAGAAACCTAGCATCTAAGTTTAAAGCATTACTAGTTGATGCATGCTATCTCTCTTTTGGTGACAGTGTTTCCTTAGAGAAATTTAGCAGAACTTCGTTAGCACGAGCTTCTAAACTAGGAGAGACTCTATGATTGATCCTCATGGATCATCACCAACCAAAACCTCATTGACGAAGAACCCGTTGGTAAACAGCAATTACTAGATTACTCGAAGACCAACCCCGAAAATAAACTAAGAAGGCTCACTTTAGAAGAGCCTTCAAAAGAATTCTTCATTTGTTTGGAGAGATTCGTGGAGGATCTCACACAATGAACAAAGAGAGAGATGTCGAACTTAGAGAGAAAAGCTGAGCTGAAGTGTGTGTTGAATAATGAGAGAGAACACAAAGTGGGATGGGATTATCCCATACCACTTAGCAGGTTAGCCACGTGGGTCACTAGAACTCAAGGGCTAACCTGGGAGTCTAACCGCAAGGTAAGCCCTTGCGGGCTACCCCCACAGTCTAGTGGGCTGCAACCCACTATCGCGCGTTTGCTTACCCCGCGTACTAGTGACCCATGAGCTTTACAGCTCACGCGGTAACTGCGTAGGCTCCACTATGAATAACTCATGTTCAATTGGAGCCCACTCATAATGGGAAAAAATATCTTACTACGCTCTGTGCAAATTTTTCTCTATTCTCTCTTTATTCCCTTTAATTATTAATTTGGTCCAACCACTTAATAATTATTCTAACGAATTCGAAAACCAGATATTCTCAGCATAGACCTAGTATATAGGTTCTTTACCTAGTCTAATAAAAACCCAAAGTGTGTGACCTCATAGGATCCCACAGTATTGAGCCGCTAGAGGTTAACCTAAACTTTGCTTCCCATCTAGAAACCTTTAGGCTCATTGTTCCAAACCGATATGGAACCCGATAGCTCTAGATGATCAAATGGGCTTTCTAGCAAAGGCGTATGATCCCCAGATACTTGGAACGTCACGTGCTTATGACTTGATCCAATTTTTCAGTAGTAACTAATACAATACACTCCTTCTATCAGGTTAAGTACTATCTAGTTTATTGAGTTTAGATTAAGTGTTAGCTCATGTAATAATCGTAGCTATTCTAGAATTAGACTTGTTCACAAAGAACACCACTCGACCGTTATGTATCAAGAATGACTAGAAACCTATTCTATCAATCTTATACTCTGATCAGAGGTTTATGAGTGTGTCACTTCAATAAGGGGCCCTAAGGTACATCTCCCATTTTATCAATTTATCAGGAGATTACTCGGCCTACCAACATTTGATCATCATTATACCCGTAATCATCCATGTCATCCTGATCACCATGGTATGAATAAGTATGACACAAAGTATAGCAACTCCTACACAAGGTAACCAATATCTCAAGTCTGAGGATACTTGTACTGCTACTGCAATAAGACATGACATTAACACATGGATATAGTTACCAAGTGTCTATCTTATAGCGATATCCAATGTATTACCCCAATACATTCATGTGTTAACTCAAGGTACCACCTTCAGCTCGTGAGATCGGCTGCTTAGATCTAATTTAAGGAGTAAGCCTAC
>CATIWQ010120501.1:0-40022 GCA_949673415.1 Euphorbia schlechtendalii | reverse complement strand
TAAGTAAATTCGCTCTGTGTGGGCTTAGGTTAGGACATCAACTGGGATATCCTTTAATGTGGGAAATGATTTGGGTAGGTATTTGTCCCGTTTAGGCTTTTGGTGTGTATAATTGCCCCGGAAGGGCTGTGAGTTGGATGTTGGGTGGACATCTAATGGGTAATATGGTGGAAAGGTTATTGCCCCTTGCGGACTAAGTATTGGATGTCAAGCGGACATCACGCAGTATAAGAAATATATGTTTGCCTTGTACAGGCTAATAGCAGGATGTCAAGTGGATATCTCGCTGAAAAGGGGTAAGTGATGTTCCTAAGTGGTTTTATGCTATCCTAGGGTGACACGATCTAAAGTGTCAACTGTGCCTAAGTGTATGTGATATCGACTTGGTATCATGATGATGAGAAGATGCTATGTTACATCATTATAAGTGTGTGCGTTCAAGTGTCTGCACTAAAATTCGTGGTTACTATGATATTTGCACAATGCAACGTTCAATCTTCCAACAATACAACTCCCGTGTGTAGGGTTTTTGGCTAGTCTCTATCCTTAGTTTGGTTCATCTTAGGATCATGAAGATACTAAGGAGCGCACCTGCAGGAATATAATGCATGATCATTTGTTGGTTAACACCCTAGGAAAAATGCCTACGGCTTATTTACATGAGGGTTGTAAATGGGTTGTTGATGTAGAAGGTTCTTGATGCACTGAAATACACTCCAAGCCTCTCCCCGAATGGGTTGAGGGAGGTACATGCGATATGGAAACAAGTGCTCCACCTGCTCAAGTACTATCTTTTCTCAAGGAGGTAGATTAGTACAAGAGAAAGCTTTGCGGTAATAAGGGTACCTTAAACTTATGGGCTAATCCCTTCTACTGCAATGCGTTATTAAGAATATGTCATAATTAAGAGAAAACGGAATAATGTGATCAATAATTTTCGGTACTTATCCAAAATCTAAAACCTTTGAAAAAAACAAGTTTTTAGAAAAATCCCCAGCGGAGTCGCCACTATGAGAGGCGCGGTCCACCGGGGTGTTTGAAAAAGGTGCACCGGGTCGTGGGACCCGGGAAAAGGTTGAAAGAGAGCAAAAACATTTTAGATTGGTTCAAACCCGAATTCACCATCTCTTAGAGTGGAGTCGCCACCCAGATTAGCTCTTCCAAGAATTAGAGTCTTGTGAGGCTTAACGTCCGGGGGACGGCCCTTTAAGACACAAAGATTCGGGTCCGGGATAAGTTGCTTATTTCTCATTGGATCACATTATATTACATCTACAGAAAATCGTATTTTCTTTGTTATGCATGTTCGCACTTAGGTCATTTTTAGACATTATATGCATGATTCACGTATTGCAAAATAATAAGTCATCCACAAAGCGGAATAATAAACCATTCACAAGGCAGTAAATAAATGCGGAAAGTAAATGCGGAAAATAAAAATTACAAGGCTTCCAAAAATCAGGGGATGCAACCGCCCGCTAACCTATTAATTATATTTCCTTAAAAATATGTGCAATACCCGAAGGAAAAATAAAATCCTGAACATACATCTAACCTGCATCCATAAAGGTTAGCACAGGGGATATCACATATGTTCTATTTGATTTCAGCAAGGCCCGTGTGGCCTAATTAAAACATCGATGGTTCAAAGATGTTATTTTAAATACAAATAGTTCATTTTTGTTTACACGTATGTTGATAAATTTTATTAGTGAAAATGATCGCATGGCAAAAGGTGAGGTCTATTATCCGGGAATAATTTTAATTCCCTTCGTTGGGGTATTCTAACATAAAAATTAAAAAGAAATAAAAGATGAAGAAGAGAATTACAACATTATTTACAATAATAAGGAATAAAAATAATTCCTAAGTCCACAAATAAAGATCAGAAAGAGATGAAGCAGAAGATGAGCATGGAATTCATAGTTCTAGGAACTTAGAGGCTTACCCTTGCGGTATGAATCCACTTCGGCGTATCCGTTCAATCTCCGGGAGCGTTCGTCGTTCATTTTTGTAGTTATTGTGGTTTAATTGGAAAATACCTGTTTATTTATCCAAATGATAATCAAACTCAGGTTCTAAATTTGTTTTAGACCCGAGAATATCTAAGCATATTTCTAGAAAAATAGATGAAGAAATTTGATTTTAAGATTAAGAAGTTTAGAATCCAAAAGTGTTTTGGATCCAAGAAAATGTTAGAAGAAAAGAAAGTATTTTTATTGTATTTGTCTGTGTTTTTTTATCTAAAAATGAGAATTTTTCTCTGATTAGGTTGGCGAGGTCACCAGACAGTCTGGCGAGGCTCGCCAGCCTCTCTGGCGGACCTCGCCTGATTTTCTGGCAAGGTTTGCCTCGCCAAATATTGGAGAGGCAGGCTCTGGATCTAGTTTCCAGTGGCATTTTTGGATTGTTTTGTGTATTTTCATTTTTTTTTAAATAGAAAAATCCTTTTAAATTCAGAGACAACGAAGACTCCCATTTGAAGATCATCGAACAGTCAAAAATCTTCTGATTCAAGGATAAAAATCACGAAAAGCCGTCATCATTGAACACGCGAGCTGGTACAAAATCTCATGCTCATAGCTGCCCCTCGTGTGATAATTGCTAGTTGTATAACTAGTATAATCACATGAAATGAGCGAAGGGATTGAGGATATACCTTACCTGTGTGGTTGGTTCCTTCTCTACCCCTAATTTTTTATGACATGGGCCTTCCTTTCTGGCACCGTATCCTCGCGGGATTGTCCATTTCTTTCTTCGAAATTCTTGATGCCACTTGTGGGCGGGTCGATCGCTTCTTTCTGCGATGTCCCTGTTATAGTTAGTAGTCGTTTCCTTCTTCGGCTGCGATTATCGTGCACCCCTTAGAATGATTGGAGATAGATGCCCGAATCTGTTTCAAAGGTGACATTGAATTTCCTTAGTAGGATATTGACTTGTTCCCTGTGACAAATCGAAGAAAAGTATAATGTTAAATACATCTTATGATGAATGTTTTAATTATTTGATTGAGTTTATGAGAAGGAAAAATTTTTGCCCCTTCAATCAACAAATTAAAACATGATAAATAAATAAGTTTAATGGAAATTCGGGGATGTCCCGAAAACTGCTCCGGTGTTTTAGGAGGCTTTTGGGATGTTGAAATGTTGACTTCAAGCTTGAGTGGGCCTTCGTCCTTCGTAGGTTCCTCAAGTGGAGGTTCTTGTTTATTGGAATAGTGTTTCCCTAGTTTGGCATCGCCTTTACTTGTAAATAACGTGATGCGTATGTGATGTATGTATGATTTATGCATGAACAATATTTATCTTATCATGTATGTTCATCTGTTGTAGGTGTCATGGGCTTCGTTCATTGAAGAGCCTTCTCTTGTGCTGGTGCATGGTTGCACCTGGGGTTTGTCTAGTTAGGGATTCCATGGATGACTCCCTCAGAGTGACAACCATGGGTTCGTTGAATCAGATTCGAGTTCAAAACTTGAATCTGGTTTGAGGAAAGTCTAGATTAGTCGTTGATCCCACATTGTGTCGGTGATGATTGCTTGGAAGTCGTTTTCCTGAAGAGTTAGAGGTATATAATGACACATACCATTCTGAGGGGGAGATGATGAATTTGATATTTCTTTGGTTCTAATTTCTGCATAGATCGCCCTTGCGGGTTTTTAATCTATCGAACCTTGTCTTAATTTTTGCCTGGACCACCCTTTCAGGTTTTCAATCCAGCAGACTTATTTTTCTTTATTTTTTTTTATTTTTGTCTTGGATGTTTACTTACAACATTCTACCATTGGCATGCAAGTAATCAAGATAAGCATATGCATAAAGATTCAGCAAAAATGACAATTCATGGATGAACTTAACAGAGTATAAATGTTTCAAATGATTTGACTCCTGCCATCAATTAGCCCTTTCAGGTTTTCTAACCAATGTGGTTCTCTCGATGTCCTAAGTTTTTCCTAAGCTTCCCTTTTCGGGTTTTCAACTCAGTGGACTATTCTGTTTCTGTTTTGAAAAGCCCTAATTTTTTCTCAACTAACTGAGTGTTAATTGACAGGCTAATTATAAACTTTCTCTTTTTTTATTTGTACTGCTTTTCATCGATTTATTTCTTTCATATATGCGTGATAGCAATTGTGTAAGACTTGGTTGATTTGATAGATCGATTGTCATCCATATCCACAACTTCATTTGTTGTCTCATTCAGCATTTTTGACCGATTGGTTGGTGCTCATGATACTTTGCTAGCTTGAGGTGTATTTGATGATGAGCCTTGATCATGAGCATTTCCTTTTGAGTTCAATTATTCAATGGTGTAATGATTACCCCATAAATGGTAGCGAGTCATGCGAAAGAGTTGTTGACGTGTTCAACAATCTGACTCCTTTTTATCTTTAGCATTAACTTTTGTTTGATCATCCCATGCATGGTGGTGATCTGTGTGATGGAGTTGTTGACGTGTTCAACGATTGGACTCCTTCTTTGTGACATAGCGTCGATGGTTTGGTCTCAATTTGCTTTCTTGACATTTTAGCCTTATCCTAGCTTTGATCATTTTTATCTTTGCGTGCTTCGTTCCCTTGATTGATTGAGTCAGTGGACATTCCATGCTCGGAGATCTTTCTATTAATCTTTCATCCTTGTAAGATGAAGCAATTGCTATCACGCATTGTCTAAGTACATGTGTTTTGTCTCTCACTTTCTCTCAAGAGTCAAATCATTTGAAATTATAGTGACTTTGGGGAATCCATTTATACCCAAATTAATTTCAAGATATGATGTCTCACATGTGCTAAAAACATTATGTGTATGCTTATGAGAATGCGTGATGTCAGTGATAGAATATCAAGCAAGTAAAAGAAGTTCAATTTATTCAAAAATAATTCAACAGCCTCGAGGGCAAAGTAGCTAAAAGCTAAATTATTACATCCTCAAGCATTGGTTATTCTAGCGTTCCTCAGATTCAAAGTGCTCCATGGATTCAAAGTGCTCCATCTTGTCCACCTTCTCAAACACTTCTTGATAGCTGGAGAAGATGTCTGACCCAAACTTGTTCCTGTATGATGGCAGTGCACAATCCAAAAGCTTGGTTATCATTTTCGGTGGACTGAAGTGAGCCTTAAGCCTGACCTATGTGGCCATCCAACGTGCAAACTAGGATTTGAAGCTCTCACCTGACTACTGCCTTATAGCCTCCAAATGTTGCATCGTGGTTTCCATTTGAGAGTTAAAACCATAATGACCCATCATAGCCTAAGCAAGGCTATTCCAATTAGTAGTTATGTCCAGTGGAAGATGGTTGTACCATTCATTGACTGGATGGCCCAAGGTGACGACAAAGGGCTTAGCCATCATCCATTCGTTGACTCTTAATGCCCTCATCACTGTCTGATAATGAGTTAAGTGAGCGTCGGGTTGCCAGATCCCACATACTTTTCAAACTGCGACATTGCGAAGTATGGGTGTAAGCTGTCTTCATCCCTGATTGTCTGTTGTGCAGAGTATGAAATCATGAGATGACCACCGTGAGTGGCCAAGAATTGTTGCCATAGTTCCTCCATTCCTAGTTGTTAGAGGATGGCGTTCCCTGCGCTTGGATAAGAGCTATATTACCCCTAGGGAAATGCCGCAAAATTGGGCAATTGAGGTACCTAGAATTGTGAGATCGACGTACTCCAGTTAGGAACAGGCTGTTGGTTCATTCCTTGATAAAAAAGGCCCTAGTGCGAATGCCAGCTGCCCCAATTGTCCCGGGAAGAATTGGGGAGGATTGGTAAAGTTATATTCTGGTTGCCCAATCGGAGCCTGGTTCAGCTGACTTTATCCTTCCCCGAACTGATAAAAGGTAGTTGGGGGCACCATGTATGAGGTGGGAGGTCCCCCTGTTTCAGGCCATCTAGTTGGACCGGCGTTGTTATGGGTTACCTTCGGGCTGGACACCACATTCTGAGCTCTCCTGGTGTGTTGGTGAATGAGCGTTGGCAAAGGCGTTCAAGGCAGCTGCAATCTCGGCGCTCACCGATGACTACTGAGAATTTTATCCCGTAAGGACAAGGTGATCTTCCCTAGCACCTTCTTCTTGTGGATTGGCCATAACAGTGCGTTGAACTGAATCTGAGTCAGAGCCCGAGTCCTCACTTGAGTCAGTGTACGGTACCCCCTCCAGATTGGCCACGATTGGAGAAACACGGACCAAGCGATGAGCAGGTGTGAGCACGGGGATTTTGTACCAGCTCGCGCGTTCAATGATAATGCCTTTTCGGGATATTTATCCGCGAATCACATGATTTTCGACCGTCCAAGGATCTTCAAATGGGAGTCTTCCTCGTCGCTGAATTTATAAGGACTTTAATTCAGAAATTAACTAAAAAATATTAAAATACACAAAAAAAATTCGAAAACACAACCGGAAGCCAGATCCGGAGCCCGCCTCGCCTATACTTGGCGAGGCACGGCTCGCCAAAGGGGTGGCTAACCTCGCCAGGGACCTGGCGAGGCTCGCCAGGTGTCCGGCGAACCTCGTCAGGTCCCTGGCGAGGCTCGCCAGGGGTCTGGCGAACCTCGCCAAACCCTGGCGAGGCTTGCTAGGACTCTGGTGAGCCTCACCAGACCTTGGCGAGCCTCGCCAGGTTGTCTGGCGAACTCGCTAGACATTCTCGCGAGTTCGCCAGGCCTCCTGGCAAGGCTTCCCTTGCCAGTACTCTTGGCGAGGCAGCCTTGCCAAAGAGTCTGGCAAGGCCTCGCTTGACGTTCTTACCTTTTTTGGATTTTTCGGCTTTTTTTTATAAATAGTCGGACCTTTTTGGACTGAATGGGGCTAAAAAATTCAGAGAAAAATCCTCTCTTTCAGATAAAAAAATACAAACAATAATTTCTTCTTTTCTTCTAATTTTTTGGATCCAAAACACTTTTGGATTTCAAATTTCTTCATCTTTTCTTCTTAAATTCCCAAATCTCTTCATCTTTTAATCAAATTTCTTCATCTTTTCTTCTTAAATCCTCAGATATTCTCGAGTCTAAAATAAATTTAGAACCCGAGTTTGATTATCTTTTGGATAAATAAGCACTTTATTTTCCAACCAAACAATTATTTTTTCACATTAAACTACAATTAAATTAAAACGAACGAGGAACGCTCCTTAAGGCCGAATGGATATGCCGAAATCGATTCATATAGCAAGGGTAAGCCTCTGAGTTCCTAGAACTGCGGATTCCGTGCTTTCATCTGCTTCATTTCTTTTTAATTTTTATTCTTTTGCCTAGGAATTATTTTTATTCCTTATTATTGTAAATAATGTTGAAATTCTCTTCATTTTTTATTTCTTTTTTTTATTTTTTAAGTTAGAATACCCCCACGAAGGGAATAAAATATATTCCCGGATAACAAACCTCACCTTTTGCCATGCGGTCATTTTCACTAATAAAATTGACCAACATATGTGTAAATAAAAATGAACTATTTTTATTTAAAATAACAACTTAAAACCATCGATGTTTTAATTAGGCCACACGGGCCTCGCTAAAATCAAATCGAACATATGTGTTGTATTTCGTGCTAACCTTTGTGGATGCAGGTTATATGTATGCCTAGGATTTACTTTCCTTCAGGTATTGCATATTTTCACGGAAAATGTAATTAATAGGGTAGCGGGCGGTCGCATCCCCCGATTTTTGGAAGCCTTGTAATTTTTATTTTCCACATTTACTTTCCGCATTTACTTACCGCTTTGTGGATGGTTTATTATTCCGCTTTATGGATGTTTTATTATATTGTAATAAGTGAATCATGCATATAAAGTCTAAAAACGACATAAGTGCGAATATGCATAACTAAGAAAATATGATTTTCTCTAGATGTAATATAATGTGATCACATAAGAAATAAGTAACTTATCCCAGACCCGAATCTCTGTGTCTTGGTGGGTCGTCCCCTGGACGTTAAGCCTCACAGGTTTTAATTCCTAGAAAGAGCTAATCCAGGTGGCGACTCCACACTAAGAGATGGTGGATTCGGGTTCGAACTGATCTAAAACGTGTTCGCTTTTCTCTTTCAACCTTTTTTCCGGGTCTCCGACCCGGTGCTCCTTTTTTCAAACACCACGGTGGACCGCGCCTATGAATCCGCGCTCTCTCGGCCCATCGCTCCGTGTCGCCCACTCATAGTGGCGACTCCGCTGGGGATTTTTCTAAAAATCTTGTTTTTTTAAAGGTTTTAGATTTTGGATATGCGCCAAAAATTATAGATCACATTATTTCATTTTCTCTTAATTATGACATATTCATAATAACGCATTGTAGTAGAGGGGATTAGCCCATAAGTCTAAGGTACCCTTATTACCGCGAAACTCTCTCTGGTACTAATCTGCCTCCCTGAGAAAACATAGTACTTGAGCGGGTGGAGCACTTGTTGCCATATCTCATGTACCTCCCTCGTTAGAGGCTTGGAGTGTATTTTAGCGCAACAAGAACCTTCTACATCAACAACCCATTTGTAACCTTCATGTAAATAAACCATAGGCATTTTCCCTTGGGTGTTACCCAAACACATGATCATGCATTATATTTTCCTGCAGGTACGCTCCCTAGTATCTTCATGATCCTTAGATGAACCAAACTTAGGATAGAGACTAGCCAAAAACCCTACACGCAGGAGTTTTATGGTTGGAAGTTTGGATGTTACATGCTATGTGTATACTACTTTCAATTTGTTATTGTACAAATGTCATACTAACCATGAATTTTTGTGCAGACACTTGAACGCACACACTCATGATATTAAATGTACATACCAAGCTAATATCACATACACTTAGGCACAATTGACACTATAGATCGTGTCACCCTAGGATAACATAAAAACCACTTAGGGATATCACTTACCCCTTTTTCAACGAGATGTCCACTTGACATCCCGCTATTAGCCTGCATATGGCAAACATACCTTCCTTTTACTACGTGATGTCCACTTGACATCCGGCACTTGGCCCGCAAGGGGCAATAACCTTTCCACCACATTACCCATTAGATGTCCACTCAACATCCAACTCACAGCCCTTCCGGGGCAATTATACACACCAAAAGCCCAAATGGGGCAAATACCTACCCAAAGCCATTTTTCCCACATTAAAGGATATCCTAGTTGATGTCCTAACCTAAGCCCACACGAGGCAAACTTACTTCCAAAGTCATATCTTACCAAGGTATATGCTTTATACCCGAATCATTCGCCCACATGAGGTAATAATTCACGTATTAGCACATACTCTCAAATAATGATGACCACATAGGTATCCAAAAACTTTACCCTAATAGGGCAAAATAACCAAATCATTCTTTAGATAGCCACATATGGTAGTTGTCTTCATTCGATTAGGGTACAATTTGACCTCCTCATTCCATGAGACCTAGTCATAGGACGAAACCTCAAACCATTGACCTATTACCACATAGGTAGCTTAGTCAACTCACTTACACCACTCATATTACGACATTGTACAAATCTCAAATCCAACCCCCGTTGTTGGATTTTCATTTCCACATGTTTTCATCTTTACCTAACGACTAACCTGTTTGTTTCAAATGGATTAACATACATGTTAATTCACATCATGGCATGCTAACCCCTTATGAATGCATCCATAACATTAAAAATATCATGCATTACCCTCATCATGAGTCATATCATGAATCTTACATGCATGGTCTAATATTCTGCTCATGTATCAAAGGGGCTTGGAAGAGGCCTGCTCGCCGCCTGGTCCGCGTTTCCCCAATTATGGCCAATCTAGAGGGGGTTCCGTACATTGACTCAAGTGGGGACTCAGGTTCAAACTCATATTCGGTTCAGCACACTCTTATGGCCAATCCACAAGGAAAAGGTGCAAGGGAAGATCACCCTGTCCGTACGGGATAAAATTCTCAACAGTCATCAGTGAGCGTCGAGATTGCAGCTGCCATAAACACCTTTGCCAACAGCGAACAGCTAGCATCGCTCATTTGCCAACATTTCAAGAGGACCCAGAATGCAGTGTCCAGCCTGGAGGTCACCCTCAACAACATCAATCCAACACGGGGACCTCCCATCTCTCACATGGTGCCCCCAACTACCTTTTATCAGTTTGGGGCAGTACAAAGTCAGTTGAACCAGAATCCATTCTTCCCTAGATAAATTATCCAGCCAGCATTCGTACCAGGGCCTTTCTACCAAGGAATGACCCAACAGCCTATTCCTAACTGGAGTACGTCAGTCGCCTCACAATTCCAGGCACCTCAACTGCCCCACTTTATGGCATATCCCCAGGGGTAATATGGCTCTTATCCAAGTACAGGGAACGCCATACTTCAATAACCAGGAATTGCAGAACTATGGCAACAGTTCTTGGCCATTCACGCTGGCCACCTAAGGAACAAATACCCAACAAAACAGATAATCGGGGATGAAGATAGCTTGCCCCCAAACTTTGTAATGCTGCAGTTTGAGAAGTACGTAGGATCTGGCAACCCACGCGCTCACTTGACGCATTATCAGACAGTGATCAGAGCATTGAGGGTCAGCAATCAAATGATGGCTAAACTCTTCGTCATCACCTTAGGCCACCAGGTCAATGAATGGTACAGCCACCTTCCGCTGGACATAGCTACCAATTGGAATAGCCTCGCTCAAGCTATGCTGGAGCATTATGGTTTCAACTCTCAGATGGAAACCACAATGCAACATCTGAAGGCTATAAGGCAAAGGCAAGGTGAGAACTTCAATTCATACTATACACATTGGATGGCCACACAGGTCAGGCTACAGACTCGTTTGACCCTACCAGAGATGATAACAAAGTTGTTGGATGGTGCACTGCCACCATGCAGGAACAAATTCAGATCTGATAGCTTCTCTAGCTATCAAGAAGTGTTTGAGAAGGCAGAGCGGATGGAGCACTTCGAATCCATGGACACCTATGGGAGGCACTAACCCGTGATAGATGATTATGTAATAATTTAGCTTTCAGCTACTTTGCCCATGGGGCTTTTGAATTATTTGTTGAACTTTGTTTACTTGCTCGATATTTTATCAATGACATCACACATTCTCATAAACATATTCATAATGTTTTTAGCACACGTGACACATCATTTCATGAAATTAATTTCGATATAAATGGATTCCCCATAATAAATCTAAATGATTTGACTCTTTAGAGAAAGGGAGAGATAAATAAATGTACTTAGATAATGCGTGATAGCAATTGCCTCATCATATAATGATGAAAGATCAATGGAAAGATCTCCAAGCACGAAACGTCCATCGACTCAACCAAGAGAACGAAACACGCAAAGATCAAAAGGATCGGAGCTAGAATAATGCCAAAAATGTTAACCAAGCAAGTTAAGGCCAAACAACTGGCACATTGTCACAAAGAAGGAGTCAGATCATTGAGCACCTCAACAACTCCATCACACGGCTCACCACCATTTGTGGGGTGATCAAATAACCGACGCAATATCACTAAGAAGGAGACAAATCATTGAACACGTCAACAACTCCATCACAACCATTCACAAGACCAAACAACCGGCGCAATGCCACAAAGAAGGAGTCAGATCGTTGAGCACGTCAACAACTCCATCACCACCATTCATGGGACCAAACAACCGGTGCAATGCCACAAAGAAGGAGTCAGATCGTTGAACAAGTCAACAACTCCATCACACGGATCACAGTCATTTCAAACAAGAGTCAATCATACCGTTGAACATGTTAACAATTCCTTCATACAGCTCGCTACTATTAGTGGGGCAATCATTAAGACTCATCATCACATACACCTCAAGCTAGCAAAGTGGCATGAGCACCAACTAATCGGTCAGAAATGCTGAACGAGACAACAACTAAAGTCGTGGACATGGACGGTGACTGATCTACCAAATCTACCAAGTCTTACACAATTGCTATCATGCATAGGTGCAAGAAACAAATCTCTAAAAAGTAGTACAAAAAAATAAATATAAATTTGTATTTAGCCTGTCAATTAACACTCGGTTAGTTGAGCAAAAATTAGGGCCTATTTTCAAAACACAAAAAGAATAGTCCGCTGAGTTGAAAACTAGAAAAAGGCGGCTCAGGTAAAACTTAGGACATCAAGAGAACCACATTGGTTAGAAAACCTGAAAAGGCTAATTGATGGCAGGAGTCAAATCATTTAAAACATTTATACCCCTGTTAAGTTCATCAATGAATTGTCATTTTTGCAAAATCCTTATGCATATGCTTATCTTGATTGCTTGCATGTCAATGGTAGAATGTCGCAAGTAAACATCCAAAAAATGAAAAAATATAAAAGAATAAAATAAAGAAAAATAAGTCTGCTGGATTGAAAACCTGAAAGGGCGGTCCAGGCAAAAATTAAGACAAGGTTCGATATATTGAAAACCCGCAAGGGCTATCTATGCAAAACTTAGAACCAAAGAAATATCAAATTCATCATCTCCTCCTCGAAACGGTACGGGGCATCATATACCTTCAACACTTCAGGTAAATGGCTTCCAAGCGATCATCGTTGACACAACGCAGGATCAACGACTCATCCAGACTTTCCTCAAATCAGATCTAGGCTATGAACTTGAATCTGATTCAACGAACCCATGGTCATCTCTTTGAGGGAGTCGTCCATGGAATCCCTAACAAGATAAGTCATAGGGGCAACCATGCACCAGCACAAGAGAAGGCTCCTAAATGGATGAAGCCCACGATGCCTACATACATCATAAATATTGTTCATGCATAAAAATACATTACATTCACATCATGACATTTTCAAGTAAAGACGATGCCGAACTGGGACAACACTATCCCGATAAACAAAAACCTCCACCTCCACATGAGGAACCCACAAACAAGACGATGGCCCACTCAAGCCTAAAGTCAACATTGCAACAAAAGCCTCCTAAAACAACGGAGCAATTCTCGAGACATCCTTGAATTTCTATTAATCTTATTTATTTATCATGTTTTAATTTTTGATTGAAAGGGAAAAAATTTTTGCTTCGCATAAACTCAATCAAATAATTAAAACATTCATCATAAAATGTATTAACATTACCTTTTTTCTCTGACTTGTCACAGGAAACAAGTCAACATCCAACTAAGGAAATTCAAAACACAATCGAAGAAGGAAACGGTTTTCTCAATGGCAGAAAAATGAAATAGTCTCATTTATCAATCGAAGAATGAAACAGTTGCCAACCACCAAAGGGATACCGTAGAAAGAAACGACCGACTAGCCTATAAGGAGCACCAAGGGATTCCGAAGAAAGAAACGGACAACCCTATGAAGACACGTCGCTAGAAAGGAAGGTCTATGTTTGGGAATAAGAAGTCACCAGCCGCACTGGTCAGGTATATTCTCAATCCCTCCGCTCTTTTCGTGTGATAATACTGGTTATACAACCAGCAATTATCACATGAGGGGCAGCTGTGAGCATGAGATTTTGTACCAGCTCACGCTTTTAATGATGACGGCTTTTCGAGATATGTATCCTCGAATCACATGATTTTCGACCATCCGAAGATCTTCAAATGGGAGTCTTCCTCGTCGCTGAATTTAAAAGGACCTTAATTCAAAAATTAACTAAAAAATATAAAAATACACAAAAAAAAAATTTGAAAACGCAACCGGAAGTCGGATTCGGAGCCTGCCTTGCCTATGCTTGGCGAGGCACGGCTCGCCAGAGGGTTCGCCAACCTCATCAGGAGCCTGGCGAGGCTCGCCAGCGACCTGGTGAACCTCACCATGTCCTGGTGAGGCTCTCCAGGTGTTTGCCGAACCTAGCCAGGTCCTTGGCAAGGCTCGCCAGACCTTGGTGAGCCTCGACAGGTTGTCTAGCGAACTCGCCAGACTTTCTGGCGAGTTCGCCAAGCATCCTGGCGAGGCCTCGCCAAGCTTTCTGGCCAGGCCTCGCTTGACGTTCTTACATTTTTTTGATTTTTTCTATAAATAGTCGGACCTTTTTGGACTAAATGGGCTCGAAAATTCAGAGAAAAATCCTCTCTTTCAGATAAAAAAAATACAAACAATAATTTCTTCTTTTCTTCTAATTTTTTGGATCCAAAACACTTTTGGATTTCAAATTTCTTCATCTTTTAATCAAATTTCTTCATCTTTTCTTCTTAAATCCTAATATATTCTCGGGTCTAAAACAAATTTAGAACCCGAGACTGATTATCTTTTGGATAAATAAGCACTTTATTTTCCAACCAAACAATTATTTTTTCACATTAAACTACAATTAAATCAAAACGAATGAGGAACGCTCCCAAAGGCTGAACGGATACGCCAAAGTAGATTCATACCGCAAGGGTAAGCCTCTAAGTTCCTAGAACTACGGATTCTTTGCTTTCATCTGCTTCATTTCTTTTTAATTTTTATTCTTTGGCCTAGGAATTATTTTTATTCCTTATTATTGTAAATAATGTTGTAATTCTCTTCATCTTTTATTTCTTTTTTTTTAAGTGGAATAAAATATATTCTCGGATAACAGATCTCACCTTTTTCCATGTGGTCATTTTCACTAATAAAATTGACCAACATACATGTAAATAAAAATGAACTATTTTTATTTAAAATAGCAACTTAAAACCATCTATGTTTTAATTAAAATCGAATTGAACATATGTGTTATATTTCGTGCTAACTTTTGTGGATGCAGGTTAGATGTATGCCTAGGATTTACTTTCCTTCGGGTATTGTATATTTTTACGGAAAATGTAATTAATAGGGTAGCGGGCGGTTGCATCCCCCGATTTTTGGAAGCCTTGTAATTTTTATTTTCCACATTTACTTTCCGCATTTACTTACCGCTTTGTGGATGGTTTATTATTCCGCTTTGTGGATGTTTTATTATATTGCAATAAGTGAATCGTGCATATAAAGTCGAAAAACAACTTAAGTGCGAATATGCATAACTAAGAAAATACGGTTTTCTGTAGATGTAATATAATGTGATCACATAAGAAATAAGTAACTTATCCCGGACCCGAATCTCTATGTCTTGGTGGGCCGTCCCCCGGATGTTAAGCCCCACAGGACTCTAATTCCTGGAAAGAGCTAATCCACGTGGCGACTCCACACTAAGAGACGGTGGATTCAGGTTCGAACCGATCCAAAACATTTTCACTTTTCTCTTTCAACCTTTTTTCCGGGTCTCCGACCCGGTGCTCCTTTTTTCAAACACCCCGGTGGACCGCGCCTATGAATCCGCATGCTCTCAACCCACCGCTCCGTGTCGCCCGCTCACAGCAGGCCTTTTCCAAGCTAAGATACATAAGCAGAGGATTAGAATGTGCATGTATGATTTGATTCATGATGTGGGAAATGCGTGAGATTTTTAATGTTATGGCTGCATTCACAAGGGTTAGCATGCCATGATGTGACATAACATGTATGTCAATCCATTTGAAACAAACATGTTAGCTGTGAGGTAAAGATGGAAATATGAGGAAATGAAAATCCAACATTGGGGGTTGGATTTGAGATTTGTACAATGTCTGTGTGACATTGCAATATGAGTGGTGTAAGTGAGGTGACCAAGTTACCATGTGGTAATAGGTTAATAGTTTGAGATTTCGTACTATGACTAGGCCTCATGGAATGAGGAGGTCAAATTGATTTCGAGTAAGTAGTGTGGTGTACCCTAATGAAATGAAAACAACTATCGTATGTAGCTATCTAATGAATGATTAGGTTATTTTGCCTAATTAGGGCAAAGTTTCAGATGCTTGTGTGTTCATCGTTATTTGAGGGTATGTGGTGATACGTGAATTATTGCCTTGTGTGGGTGAATGATTCGGGTATGAAGCGTATACCCTTGAAGATTTGGTAAGGTAAGACTTTTGAAGTAAGTTCGCCTTGTGAGGGCCTAGGTTAGGACATCAACTGGGATATCCTTCAATGTGGGAAATGGTTTGGGTAGGTATTTTACCTATTTGGGCTTTTGGTGTGTATAATTACCCCGGAAGGGTTGTGAGTTGGACGTCGAGTGGATATCTCAAATGTAATGTGTGGGATATAATATTGCCTCTTGTGGGCTGAGTTTCGAATGTCAAGTTGACATCATGCAATAAAGGAAAGAAAAAATATGTTTACCCTGTACGGGCTAGTAGTCGGATGTCAAGTGGACATCCAACTGAAAAGGTGTAAGTGATGTTTCATGATTCTAAGTGGTTCATGTTGTCCTAGGGTAACACAATATCGAGTGTTATCTAATCCTAAGTGTATGTGACACCGATTTGGTATGATGTTGAGTGTGTGCGTTCATGTGTCTACACAAAAATTCATGGTTAGCATGACATTTGTTCAGTGACAAATTGAAAGTAGTATACACATAGCCCATAGCATGCAACGTCCAATCTTCCAACCATACAACTCCCGAGAGTAGGATTTTTGGCTAGTCTCAATCCTAAGTTTGGTTCATCTTAGTATTACGAAGTTACTAAGGAGTGGACCTACAAGAAAAATATAATGCATGGTCGTTTATTGGGTAACACCCTAGGGAAAATGCCTATGGTTTATTTACATGAGGTTTGTAAATGGGTTGTTGATGTAGAAGGTTCTTGTTGCACTAAAATACACTCCAAGCCTATCCCCAAAATGGTTTATAACGAGGGAGGTACATGCGACATGGCAACAAGTGCTCCACCCGCTTAAGTACTATCTTTTCTCAAGGAGGCAGATTAGTAGAAGAGAAAGCTTCGCGATAATAGGGGTACCTTAGACTTATGGGCTAATCCCTTCTATTGCAATGCAAAACTATGAATATGTCATAATTAAGAGAAAACGGAATAATGTGATCAATAATTTTAGCATTTATCCAAAATCTAAAATCTTTGAAAAAATAAGTTTTTACAAAAATCCCCAGTGAAGTCGCCACTGTGAGCGAGTAACAAGGAGCGTGGGCCGAGAGCGCGCGGAGATGAGAGGCGTGGTCCAACGGGGTGTTTAGAAAATAGCACTGGGTCAGGGACCCGGAAAAAAGGTTGGTAGAGAAAGTCGAAACGTTTTTATATTGGTTCAAACCCGAATCCGTCGTCTCTCAGTGTGGAGTCGCCAACTGGATTAGCTCTTTCCAGGAATTAGGGTCCTGTGAGGCTTAACGTCCGGGGGACGGCCCACTAAGACACAGAGATTCGGGTCCGGGATAAGTTGCTTATTTCTTATGTGATCACACTATATTACATCTATAGAAAACCGTATTCTTTAATTACGCATATTCGCACTTAAGTCTTTTTTTGAGTTATATGCATGATTTAACGCACATACGGAAAGTAGTAAATCCATACATCAATCATTAAATAAATAATATTTGATTTTTATAATTAAATTTCCTAATCTATAATTACATTTCCTAAAAATAATATTTGCAATACCCGAAGGAAAAATAAATTCCTAGGCATACATCTAACCTGCATCCACAAAGGTTAGCACGATATATGGCACATATGTTCGATTTGATTTTTAGAAGGCCCGTGTGGCCTAATTAAAACATCAATGGTTTAAAGTTCTTATTTTAAATAAAAATGGTTCATTTTTATTTACACGTATGTTGATCAATTTTATTAATGAAAATGATCACATGGTAAAATGTGAGGCCTGTTATCCAGGAATACTTTTAATTCCCTTCGTGGGGGTATTCTAATATGAAAAATAAAAGAAATAAAAGATGATGAAGAGAATTACACATTTACAATAATAATAAATTAATTAATTCTTAGGTCCACAAATAAGATCAGAAAAAGATGAAGCAGACAATGAGTACGGAATCCGCAGTTTTAGGAACTCAGACGCTTACCCTTTCTGTGTGAATCCACTTTGGCGTATCCATATGAACCCCGGGAGCGTTCCTCGTTCGTTTTGATTTAGTTGGTGGTTTAATTAGAAAATAAGTGTTTATTAATCCAAAAGATAATCAGACTCGGATTCTAAATTTGTTTTAGACCCGAGAAAATCTGAGGATTTAAGAAGAAAAGTAGATGAATGAAATTTGATTTGAAGATGAAGAGTTTTGGAATCTAAATGTGTTTTAGATCCTAATTATTTAAGAAAGTTTAAAAGAAAATATTTTGTAGTTTTTTCCTCTGAAAATTAGATTTTTCACTGAAATTTCGAGCCCCCTTCAATCCAAAAAAGTCCGACTGTTTATAGGAGAAAACCCTGAAAATCCAAAAATGGCAAGAAAATTTGGCGAGGTCGCCAAAGAGTCTGGCGACCTCCCCAAACTCCTTGGCGAGGTCACCAGACGGTCTGGTGACCTCGTTAACTAGTTTGTCGAGGCTCGCCAGCCTCTCTGGTGAACCTCGCCAGATTTTCTAGCGAGGTTTGCCTCGTCAAATATTTACGAACCAGACTCCGGATCCGGTTTTCTATAGCATTTTTGGATTTTTTTTTAGTATTTTCATATTTTTTTAATAGAAAAATCCTTTTAAATTTAGTGACGAGGAAGACTACCATTTGAAGCTCATCAGACGGTCGAAAATCATGTGATTCAAGGATAAAAATCCCGAAAAGCTATCATAATTGAACACGGGAGCTAGTACAAAATCCCGTGCTCACGAAACATGTACTTAACGTCCGATGCGTCTCTTCCCAAGCAACAGCACCCCATGGAAATTCATTGAATAGATGTGGATATTCAACAAGATCCCATATCCATATCCTCATCACGGTATCCTCGTCATCTTCCAATACCCAATTGCGACTTGCGAACTCTTTATTTATGTCACCATGCAATATTTGTGTTTTACCACCAAATATTTGTTTTTTTAACCTAAAGTTCTTATCAACACCCTCCAGCTTGTTAATAAATTTATCATGATCACCAAACCTCAGCCCCACTAAAGATGCCGAACTCCCAGCCTCCAAATTTGACATCAGCCCCTCCGATATTAAACCACATCGCTTTGGCTTGTGTTGAGGGTTTCAGTATTTCTCTAATAAGTACAATGTGACATAAATGGCCTATACAACTCGAAAATGGGCGGTCCAAGTAGTGTCCGAAGCAATATTTCTTAAATAATGTTTTTTGGGGTATGTCAACTTAGATCTAGCATGTGCAGGAAAAGTGGCATGAAATCGAAGTGAAAACTTAAGTTTAATTGCAGGGTCATCCCTAAACTTCAAAGATGACAACGATGTATTCAATTCCCCCACTGCACTAGAATCACGTTGAAGGCAAGTAAAGTAAAGTGGGTTGGATGTACCAATGCTAATTTTTAGTTACGAAATACAAGATTCGATTAAGGGGTTACTTGAGGGTTCGAGCGATTGTTCCTGATTCACACGTCATGCGTTTGACTTGCAGCCTACAAATGATGGTACAAGTATTAACTCAAGTTCGAAGAAGGAAGTCAATATCAAGATAATGCCATACCGTGTTTGATACACCCGATGAACTCCTTTGCTTGGCCATTGTTTCCGAAAAAGTTAACCTACAATGGGTTTCCCTTGGATTTTGCCTGTCACAGGTTCGTTTTGGTTTGGTTGAATAATAGAAGTTGAGTGCGAATTTGAAGGTCAACGTACCATGGCAGCATATAAGGGGGGCCAATAATCGTCGCTGTAGTAGTGGGCCCAAACACGGTTCTGAAAAGGATAAAAAGGATAACTTGGGAGATAAAATAATTTATTGTTGGTTCTATTTTTAGGATAATCCTCCTAATAAACACTTTATGCAGTACACTTGTACTTAATCCGAGATAAAAGTGTGTAATAAAACCTAAAACAACATGTCATTTCAAAAAATAATCTAACAGTTACTACTTTTACTAACCGTTACTAGCAATTTAATGGAGGCAACTTTACACAAGGGGGTGATGTTCGAAAACCATTGATGCCGTCCTGTCTATAAATTCATCTCAAATGCTAATTTAATAGCACCCACTCATATCTCATTCTTCTTTATTGAAACCAGAAATTGCAACAATGGCATCTTCAGTAGCTTCTAGTGACCATTACGATACTCAATCTGTAGAAATTCTCGACCCTTCCTATGTTGTTGCGCATCTCGTGAAAGAGAGGATTCGAATTACGAAGTTGAACCCGGTGAATTTTAGGAATATAAGGCCACGCAAGCAAGGCAGACTACCTCTTCCACGCTTTCCTAGTGGAACTCCATACACTAACCCCGGTCATGTGTTGAGTTGGGAGTTCCACATTTTATCGGCTTGTGGAAAAGTGAAGCCAACCTGTCCAGATTACACTCTGCTTGAGATTTTCCCCAAGGACATCGAGTGCTTGTATCATGAACATATAGGGCATGATATAGATGAATGCTATGTATGGAGGGGCCGCTACCAGTTAATGGTAAATACTGGGATGATTCCTGATCTAGACAATCTTCCTACTTATACTAGGCCCTACATAGATGATTAATAACTGTATTTTGTTTTCTCTTTATTGTCCTTTTATTTGGTCTACAAGAAATTAATAGAATAAGCATTTCTATTAAGGATTACCCTTTCTTATTCAATACCCTTTCTTATTCAATACCACTCCTTTTACTTTGTTTTAACATACTTAATTAATAAATGTGCAATTGGTAACAAAGGGTAATAACAATTGAAGTAGAAAGAGAACACATGAAATTCCATCCTGGTCTTACATCCCAAAATATCATTTACAAGAAGGGTAACAACAATAGAATTTAAAAGGCACATGCAGAATCGAGAATGTCCTAAAGCGAATTAAACTTTACAAAACAACGTACGAAGAAAAAAATGGTAGATCCGGCCTGCCGCAACCTATTGGGGTGTTTTCTATCACTGGATAACGCATTACACGTTGAATACTTACTTGAAAAGTGACATTTTTCCAAACATTCTTCTTTTTCCACTGAATTGCATTATACCCTAAGTAAAATTGGGTAGCCATTTGTTGCTCATGGATGAAAAAATATAACTTGGTTAATTATTAAAGCACCTAAGAAAATCAAAGAAGAAAAAAATGGTAGATCCGGCCTGCAACAACCTGTTGTGGTGTTTTTCAATCACGGGACAATTCATTACATGTTGAATACTTACTTGAAAAGGACATTTTTCCAAACATTCTTCTTTTTCCACCGAATTACATTATTTTCCCTAAGTAAAATTGGGTAGCCATTGGTTGCTCATGGATAAAAAAAACACAACTTGGTTGAATATTAACGCACCTAAGCAAATCAACGAAGAAAAAAATGGTAGATCCGGCCCTCCGCAACCTGTTGCGGTGTTTTTCCATCATGGGACAACGCGTTACACGTTGAATACTTACTTGAAAAGTGACATTTTTTCAAACATTCTTCTTTTTCCACCGAATTGCATTATTTTCCCTAAGTAAAATTGGGTAGCCATTGGTTGCTCATGGATGAAAAATCACAACTTGGTTGAATATTAACGCACCTAAGCATATCAACAAAGAAAAAAAAGGTAGATCTGGCCTACCGCAACCTGTTGTGGTGTTGTTTTATCACGGTACAACGCATTACACGTAGAATACTTACTTGAAAAATGACATTTTTCCAAACATTCTTCTTTTTCCACAGAATTGCATTATTTTCCCTAAGAAAAATTGGGTAGCCATTGGTTGCTCATGGATAAAAAAACACAACTTGGTTGAATATTAACACACCTAAGCAAATCAACGAGGAAGAAAATGGTAGATCCGGCCTGCAGCAACCTGTTGCGGTGTTTTTCCATCATGGGATAATGCGTTACACGTTGAATACTTACTTGAAAAGTGACATTTTTCCAAACATTCTTCTTTTTCCATCGAATTGAATTATTTTCCCTAAGTAAAATTGGGTAGCCATTGGTTGCTCATGGATGAAAAAACACAACCTGGTTGAATATTAACGTACCTAAGCAAATCAACGAAGAAAAAAAGGTAGATCCGGCCTACCACAACCTGTTGCGGTGTTTTTCCATCACGGGATAACGCGTTACACATTGAATACTTACTTGAAAAGTGACATTTTTCCAAACATTCTTCTTTTTCCATCGAATTGCATTATTTTACCTAAGTAAAATTGGGTAGCCATTGGTTGCTCATGGATGAAAAATCACAACTTGGTTGAATATTAACGCACCTAAGCAAATCAACGAAGAAAAAAATGGTAGATCCGGCTTGCTGCAATTTATTGCGGTGATTTTCTATCACGGCACAACACGCTACACATTGAATACTTACTTGAAAAGTGACATTTTTCCAAACATTCTTCTTTTTCCACCGAATTGCATTATTTTCCCTAAATAAAATTGGGTAGCCATTGGTTGCTCATGGATGAAAAACACAACTTGGTTTAATATTAACGCACCTAAGCAAATCAACGAAGAAAAAAATGGTAGATCCGGCATGCCGCAACCTGTTACGGTGTTTTTCCACCATGGGATAACACGTTACACGTTGAATACTTACTTGAAAAGTGACATTTTTCCAAACATTCTTCTTTTTCCACCGAATTGCATTATTTTCCCTAAGTAAAATTGGGTAGCCATTAGTTGTCATGGATGAAAAACCACAACTTGGTTGAATATTAACGCACCAAAGCAAATCAACGAAGAAAAAAATGGTAGATCTGGCCTACTACAACCTGTTGCGGTGTTTTTCCATCATGGGACAACGCGTTACACATTGAATACTTACTTGAAAAGGATATTTTTCAAAACATTCTTCTTTTTCCACTGAATTGCATTATTTTCCCTAAGTAAAATTGGGTAGCCATTGGTTGCTCATGGATGAAAAATCATAATTTGGTTGAATATTAATGCACCTAAGCAAATCAGTGAAGAAAAAAATGGTCGATTCGACCTACCGCAACCTATTGCGATGTTTTTCCACCACAGGACAACGCGTTACACTTTGAATACTTACTTGAAAAGTGACAGGTTTCCAAACATGCTTCTTTTTCCACCGAATTGCATTATTTTCCCTAAGTAAAATTGGATAGTCATTGGTTGCTCATGGATGAAAAACACAACTTGGTTGAATATTAACGCACCTAAGCAAATCAACGAAGAAAAAAATTGTATGTACGGCCTGCTGCAACTTATTGCGGTGTTTTTCCATCAAGGGACAACACGTTACACGTTGAATACTTACCTTAAAAGGACATTTTTCCAAACATTCTTCTTTTTCCACCAAATTGCATTATTTTCCCTAAGTAAAATTGGGTAGCCATTGGTTGCTCATGGATGAAAAATCACAACTTGGTTGAATATTAACGCACCTAAGCAAATCAACGAAGAAAACAATGGTAGATCCGGGCTGCCGCAACCTGTTGTAGTGTTTTTCCATCACGGGACAATGCATTACACGTTGAAACTTACTTGAAAAGTCACATTTTTCCAAACATACTTCTTTTTCCACCAAATTGCATTATTTTCCCTAAGTAAAATTTGTTAGCCATTGGTTGTTCATGGATGAAAAATCACAACTGTGTTGAATATTAACGCACCTAAGCAAACCAACAAAGAAAAAAAATGGTAGATCCGGCATGCCGTAACCTGTTGCGGTGTTTTTCCATCACGGGATAACGCGTTACACGTAGAATACTTACTTGAAAAGTGACATTTTTCCAAACATTCTTCTTTTTATACCGAATTGCATTATTTTCCCTAAGTAAAATTGGGTAGCCATTGGTTGCTCATGGATGAAAAATCACAACTTGGTTGAATATTAACGCACCTAAGAAAATCAACGAAGAAAGAAATGGTAGATTCGGCCTGCCGCAACTTGTTGCAGTGTTTTTTATCACGGGACAATGTGTTACACGTTGAATACTTACTTGAAAAGTGACATTTTTCCAAACATTCTTCTTCTTCCACCGAATTGCATTATTTTCCCTAAGTAAAATTGGGTAGCCATTGGTTGCTCATGGATTAAAAATCACAACCTGGTTGAATATTAACGCACCTAAGAAAATCAACGAAGAAAAAAATGGTAGATCCGGCCTACCCCAACCAGTTGCGATGTTTTTCCATCACGGGGCAATGCGTTACACGTTGAATACTTACTTGAAAAGTGACATTTTTCCAAACATTCTTAATTTTCCAACAATTTGCATTATTTTCCCTAAGTAAAATTGGGTAGCTATTGGCGGAAACAATTACATGGAATTAGCGGGAATGCTAGATATACTATAGATCATAGGCCTGAATGAAAAGATCACACTTTTACATCCATCAGACAAATCGATGAATTAGCGAGAAGTGATTATTCGAAACTGAAATTGCCTCCAAGATTGTGATGGACAGTTGGCCTCATCAAATCCACTAATACGAGAATCTACGGTTGAGATCAAATTACTCTAAATTGACGTGTTGTTTCTTCTCACCACCCAGATTTAAGTATATATAGCACCATTCCAACACATCGCCATCACATTTTCTTCCAAACCTCCCACAATATATCCTGCTTATAATGGTTGATAGTTCGAACTCCAACGACACTAACCAAACTTCTCTTCAACTTCCGAACATTTTATGTCCTCAATACATTTTTTGATGGTCAGTCCAGCTTATGCAACCATTCCAAAATCAATTGGTTTTCTGAGATAGTCTATCCCTGCGCTTGAGGAGAAACAATGAGAGGTGGAAGGTAAACAACGAAAACTTTGGAAGCAGCACCGTAAAATCGTACGTCAGACTGTTGATTTGAAATCTAAGCTTAAAAATGTGGAGAAAGAGATCGACATTGATCTGGAGACCATGATCGGGGAACTGGATAACATCTTCAAAATTATTAGTTAGCTTTCCCAAGAAATCACCAAGTCCGGTTGAGCTGTTGCTTCTTTGTTTCCATCTACTATATTTGTATCTTTTTAGTATTTTGAAACTGTAATGGCCTCCCCAAATGAATGATACATATTTAATTAGTTTTACTCATTCTTATTTGACCCCCCCCATTTGAAATTAAACGGGGCACAAAATAATAGTGTAATATAGTGAAAACCATAAAATACTATTCGCTGACAGATGATGACAAATAAACCCGACAATAAAATGGTAGATTTTGTCTATCGTTGCCTGTTTTATGTCTTTTTTAACCATACTGGTTATATGTATGTGTCATTTAGAGCATGCGTGGTGATGCAGTTTGATTAGAACGCGTGAGGTAATATATTATAAAAAAAATATAACAGTCACATTACAACGGTTAGAAATGCCAAATCCCCATTCAATCTATTCCCCTACACATCTCCCTTGTTAAATTTTTTCAAGCACTGAACTATTCATCTCTAATTTCTTTGTCTTTGAATTTTTAGACTCCACCTGAATATTGAAATGGAATCGGGTTTGCATGGTATTGATGTTTCAACTTGCTATTGCTGAGAAATCGCAAATCTTAAGGTTTCGTAGAGTGGGTTAAATCCAGGTCGAAGGTTTTACAGCTGTAGAAGATACGGGGTGAGTAAGTTTCAATTGGTTTTCGAATTATTTAAACTAAATATGAAATCTGAAATTAATTTCCTATTATGCGTTTGACTGCAACAACAACAACATTGTAGATTCTTTATGTGGGTTGATCCATCAATCACTCAAAACAGAAGATAAATTATTAACAAAGTCTTATGGAAGATAATTGAAGGAGATGAAATAGAACTGAGTTCTGAAAAAGAAGTTGTTAATATACTGGATATTTGGTGTGCTTTTTGGTGTATTTTGCTGTAAAATGGGATGGTGTTAAAATTCATAGGCTCAAGATGGGCTGGTAGTGTAATGCACTGTAGGGTTTGTAATGTAAAGTGTGCTCTTCCATTTGATACTGAAAAGTATGCTCTTCCATTTGATACTGCAATGTAAGTTTTTACAATTTCAAATTAAAAGATTTTCACGGTTTTAAGTATGTATTTAAGTTACCGTTTGGGAAAAACCGTGTGGTTGGAGAAATGAGATGGTTCCTTCCCATTGGGTGTCGTTTCAATTTTGCACATGCATTAGGCCATTGTAGGCTAATCATGACATTGGGAGTCGCTTCACTTTCCTTCATGTTATATGTATATATATGCATGAAAGTTGTGCACTGTTATCACAATTTAAAAAGAAATTTGAAAATTTTTCCATCTTCAATACAATGTCTTCAACATCTAAATATTCCGAAACTGGTAGTGTGATTTATCCTACCATAAGCGTTCTTCTGCCTGATCACGATTTTATTCAAAGAATGCTCAAGGATGAGAAGAAGCGAGTGACCAATTTGAGGCTAGATCTTCCTAACAATAGAAGAATTCATGTGTCGGACGTCATCCGCTTCCCAATCAGCCTTTAGGAAGGCTTTACAGTGACCCAGGGTATTCGCATGGGTATGAGTATTATCATTGGTCTATCGGGCAATGAAGTTGTGCCAATTACGATGGATTACAAAAATTTCCCCCTCCTCCCTCAAAATAACAGGAAAGCATGCCTTTATCATCAACAACTCGGTCATAATACTGACGAGTGCATTGCTTGGAGGAATCACTACCAGGATATGATTGAATTGGAGATGATTCCTGACCCTGACAGGCCATGGATGGTTTAGGGTGTATTATGTTCATTTGGGAATTTCATCTTTTTTTAGTGTTTGTTTCTATTTTGAACATATTCTATAACAAGTAATTACACATGTCATTTTCTTCTTATCATGTTTGAGTTACTTTGAATTCTATTGTTTAGACATTCCCCTTTTTCACAAAGTTATTATAATGATAACAACGAATAACAAATTGAGATCTGTTGCATAAATAAACAATGACAATACAAAAGGTAGCAAAATGTAGTCTCAGCATCCATGAATTGAAACTATTTTTGGGAATTTTGTCAATCCCATTGAGAGTAAACTCAGTCCCTTAATATTTATAAGCAAAAGTTCATTTTAAACATATATGTAAATAAATATTTATTTCAATACCATTTAAGGGGTCCAATTACATATTTTGTGGTGTCCACATATTTAATAGACATAATATAGTGGATAACACCAACTTTTAAGATTGTTGGGTGCCCATGGACACAAGATTATAACTTATAACTTATACTATGGGGGTGTTTCTCATAACTTATAACTTATTCCTTTTTTAACTTAAAGTGGGGTGATGGTGAATTATTTGGGCAACAGTTGAGAGTAAGAGTAAACTCGGATCACTAAAAGTTCAAAGCCAATCAATGGTGGATTCTGCTTGTCTCTACCTGTTACATACTGCGAAATAAGGCTTAATCAAGTAATTTTAAATATTTTCATTCCAAACTAATCACTTCCTGTACAGAGTCCCTTTTTACATTACATAGTGAATTCCACAGTCCTCTCCAATGACCATACAATTTATCCCATTAACACTCGGGTGTTGATATTTATACCAGTAATACGCTATAGGCGGCATAGGGAAGTCCTTGCATAAATCTAGGCACACATAGTGTCGATACTCTCCTAGTTGACAGATGACTATGTCACACTCAGGCTATAATGCCGACAACGGTGCTTGTAACGACAATACTGTACAACATGTTTTGATGTTTTCTATGAAACTAAAAACTGTTGCATTATAAAAGGTAGCCATAGGATACAAGTCATCAGCTATTGCCATCCAATGGTCTAGCCCACACTCCCCTCCATCCCATGTGATACGTTTGATGGCATTGTCGACTGTGTCGTAGTACAGACCTTTGTACAAAATGTGGTTCCTTTGAAGTTCATTTGTGAGGGAAGCTCTTGCCAACCACCATTCTTTTTGGTTGCCAAAAATATAGTCCGCCGGAACCCAAAATCCGTAGTTACCATCATCCTTGGGATTCATGTAACTTTTAATATATGGCATAATCAATGGAATAATATTGCATTTGTAGGCGAAATATTCAATCTGTTGACTACCTGCACCTGATCATTTATAATCACCAGTTTAATTGATATGTCATGTAAAATCTTGCAATTATGGCACTGATATAAGTGTTAATGCCTACAAATCTTGTTCGTGTTATGGACAGAAGACGATGAGCTCTGTCCTTGATCGGATGGCGAAGCTTCATGCTCTGATTGGCCATTAATAACTTCAGACTGCCATTGCACACCAAGAAATGGCTGTTCAGCCTGCAAAGGCATGCGGCCATGCCCTCAGCCTTGATCGGGGCCTCATCCACTTCCACGGCCCCATATCTTGTGCTCCCAACTGCTCGGATCACGCTTTGTCGATGTACTACCTTTTGGTCGACCTCTAACATCAATTTTCACCTCGGGTTCATGAATGTTTATTTGGTCAGGATGAAGCTCGTCGTGGATTGCAATGACCACTCTGCGCAAAACGGACTAGTCACATGCTTTCACCTCGCCAATCAGTTTGTCGAGATACTATTCATCCTCTGGCCATTCATCAACCTTTTTTTCATCCCCGTTATCATTGATAGCAAGTTTTTTCCAAAATGGGTGTATTTGATCAAGGCTAATTGGAGTTTTTGAGTTCCTCAACTCATAGCCACAAGGTAACTGATGGGTGATTCTCAATACATAGTTGCACCAGGTATTAACTTCATTGCTCAATTCCCTCATCCATCGCAACTCCAAATTTAGTAGTCCCAACCAGTATTGAGACACTCGGTATGTGAGAAAGTTAAAGGGAACTCCACTGTAGTGCAAACATTTCCTCACTTTTAAATTATGCAGCATGACCCTAATCATCAGGAAAATACCGTTGTTATGAAAGATAATGCATTTGGTTGCACGGTAATTAGAAATAATATATTTTGTCTGTCATTCTATCTCCATTAGCCGTATGCATGACTAACTACTTTGCTGGTTGAAAAGTAACATATGTAATACGGGCTAGTAATAATTGACGAATGAGTTTATCAACATGTATGTGAGTGTTATTTATAATGTAATGCGTGAAAGATTATTATGCATCTTGTCTTAAAATGTGATCGGACCGACTACAAAGATTGAGTTGCTCTTACTTATATTTAATAGTAATAGTATGCTACAACGTGAAGTTTTAGATATTATGATGTAATTGGTAATGTGACAGGCGTTAAATGGACTAAATGGTTACAATTAAATCAAAACCACATAATGAAACATTAAAAAAGAATTTTACGTACCTGATCTCAATTAGTTGGGATTCGATTTGATTGTGCACCTTCATCCACAAGGAATCAAGAGAACCCCTTGACGTGTTCAACCATTGCTTCAGTGAAGCAAGTGCACTCTCTACTCTACATGACGTCGTGTTGCCAAGATGTAGCACTTCCTTCGTCCAAGCAAGAAAAAACTTTTCCTTGTGTACTAACCATGTAGACTCGATGTATGGCATCAATTTTGGATGAAGTTTCATTGCATCCCTCAAATTTTGTAAAGAATTTAAATATTCTTTTTCTATTACTACTTGCAACATTTTAGAGAACAAATTGGTCTTGAAATGGTCAGCAAATATTTTATCAAACTCTATCTTCGACATCTTTGTTTATGTGCCAGGTACAAAGTAAATGCTTTTTCTGTGAAAAAATCCCCTTTACCAGGTTAATGAGCCCCATCTCCCTGTCTGTCACAATAGAAGTCGGACTATGATCAGGACCAAGCACACCCCTCAACTTTTGCAGAACCCAATGGTAGCTCCACACCTTCTCATCCTTTATAATTGCATAGGCAATTAAAAAATTATGGTTACATGGGGTCATTCCGATAAGCTCAACCAATGGCATCCTATACCTGTTAGTCTTGTATGTGGAGTCAATTCCAACATACCAATAAAAGTTTCTCAGCAAGCAAGTCAAATCAGAATGGGCAATAAATAGATGTGTCAACGCATTTATTTCCTGGTCAGAATTCTTCGATACAATGTAATTGTGTTTTCCACATAGATGAAATAGATTACCTGCCACATCCCTGTTCTCTAAGGACCCCTTCCTTATCATTTCCCTCGTATTGTAGATTTGTTTCTTAGTTATAATTTCATCTGGAAATTGTAGACTAAGAGTAGCTGAGATTGAACATGGTTTACATTGAGCTAATGCCATGTCAAGAATCAGTTGTTTCGCCTAAAGGACTAATTCTTGAAGTCAGTATCTTATCCTTCTTATAATTATACAACTCATGGTTGTGTATTCTAGTACTACCTGGCTTCGGAATAATTCCCCAACGGTCACATCCAATGACTTGTTGAGCATACAACCTGAATTTACAATCGTAAACTTTAGAAGATGCAATTCTTCTATGCACATAAAGATCCTTATTAGTACCTCTGTACCTTCCACCTCGTGAACATACATTTAACTTCTTATTGGGTCCATCTTTGTGAGAAGCAATAGCAAGCCGGAATCCTAGTTGTATTGTGATTTTTCTAGCCCATGCAACTGCCTCTTCGCTAGACGTGAAAAAGTTACTACTTACTGATCACCACTTTTCCACTGATAAGTTTAATAACTAATGGTTCCAAGAACTTGTTCGTGAGACTTGGCTACACACGTTTCGTAAGGCTTATCCTCAAATAATTGTGCCAAAAACTTGTTCACGAAAAATGTAGGTGTTGTCAATTCCTCTTATCAAATAGAAAAATGATGATAACTGCAAGTATACAGTTGCGATGTAGTTTTAAAAGATATCGAACCCACGGGGAAGGAACCAGGTCTAAAGTTAAATATGGGAAAGTTAAAATAAGAAAAAAAAATAGAATTGAGATTTTTGATAGGAAGATTAGAATGAAAAGTTGAGTAAATATAGATGTGATAGATGAGAGACTGTAAGTACATAGATTTTCACTACGAACAAGTATAGCAGAGAAAATATGCAAGTTTAACAAAGATGTTATGACTCACTAAACTAATCTAACAGACTCGGTTCAAAACACTTAGATGTTTAATGATTCGCCGCAGAGGAACATATGAAATAACTTTTCTAATCCTAGTGCAAATGAGATAAGACAATTATATAAACCTGAATAACGTCAATACTATGCTTAGTACGGGGTCGCTCTCACATAGCCACATTTAGCAAGTTACCATTCCAAAAATGTTGGCTCACTAAACAACGTTATATCACAGATCCAGTGATTATACACGATATTGTTAACCCCGAAACTACTCTTAAAATTAACACTAATTCATATAACTTGATTAACATAAAAGATTTAACACGAAATACGCATTATAACACATAGACATATCATAAACTTCGAAATAAAAATTATAAGTAGAAAGCAAAGCAACATTGGAAGGTATGCAAGTGAAAGCTAAAGTTGATCAAACCGTATCCACTCTTTAATGGGAGTCATCAATTCCCGCAATTCCTATGTCTGCTTTGAATTCGATCTCAGCCCATACAGAACCTCCGCTAGGATGCTATTCTTTACGAATATCGAACAAACGAATATTGAAGAATGAAAACTTTTATTGATAATTGATTTGCAAGTGCACTTATACAACAATCACTCGAGAATATAGAGAAATCTAGTGATCGAAACAAGGATTCGAATCACTTAAACATTTTCTCGCTAACACTTAAGAATGTAGCGACTCCATCTACACACACACACACTATATCTCCCTCTCACTTTTTACACTCTATGCCACTCTAATCCACTGCACTTCTTGAATGCATGAAATTGAAGAGGATTGGAACCCTATTTATAGAGTTTGAAGGGTTGCGTCTATCCAAACGAATGTTTGTGTCCATTAGTGAAAGATTGCATCTCTTCATTGTGATTGGTTGAGAAGCTTTGATATAATCCACAATGGATAAGCACCTATTCATGATTGGTTGACTCTTGATAGGTGTTTGTTCATTGGTAGTTGATAGTGGTTGATGGTGGTTGATCATGCTTATCTGGCTGTTGTTAGTTAAAAAGATAATACCATAAAACCGTCCATGTCATGACCGCGATATACATGTCGTGACCATGAATCTTTGATTAGCAATCTTCTGTTTCTGAAGTAAACAAGTCACGACCACAAATGATTGTCGCGACCCTAAATTGAGTTTTACTTGGAATTCTTCTTGTAACTTCACCGATCTTTGACAGCTTCGATCCTAAGTCAAATCTTTAAGTTCCATGCATCGTTTTGCACCTTTTTCACTCTTTTTTCATAGAATTCCACTTTAGCTCATTTTACTCATAAGATTTACCTAGTATCTGCATTTGCATAAAAAACAACTACATATCACGTGAAATCTTTTATATGAAGTATAAAAATGACTAAAACTACAATGTTTACTGTATAAAATTAATGTGATAATAAGTGTAATTATACACTTATCACCTTCTAGCTCAACGATGAGGGCAGAAATGCATGCCTTGCTATTCTCCAAGTCCGATTTAAGCTTGGAGAAAAGCTTGGCCTCCTTTTGGCTCTCCTCAATTGCCGCCTTCACCTTCTTTACCTCCTCTTGCATGGAGGCCATCACCTCCTTCAATTACACCAAGTCTTCATCTTGGGCCTCCATCGAGGTCTAGGCCTCTTGATTTGTCTAGCACATATGCCTAAGCAGTTGGAAATAATCTGCTAGGTTTTGTAACAAGGGCAGAGTTTGAGTTAAGGGCAGCAAAAGAAAAGTAAAAAAATCATTAACAAAACAAAGGCTTACCTGAACACTGTTGTAAACATGCGCCTTAGCCATAGAAAGTGAGCCTCGGCCGGCGTAGTGAGCTTCCTTAGCAGGAAGTTCTAAAAAGGAGCACAAATCCTCCACCGCCCCATCATGGGAGAGGTCGGTCAGGACCAAATCCTCTAGCCACCACTGTAGCAAAATAAAAGAATAAATAAAATAACAAGAGAGTGGAGGTAAAGAGAGATAGGATAATAGTAAAGGTAGGAATTTTACCTTGATGGGGTAAGGGAGTTCCTCTAGCTTCGAGGCCTTCCCTTTCCCCTCTTAACGGCTTGGGTAGCCTTTAAAGTTCTCCTTATCCACCTTGGATCTTTTGGAGAGGCTTTCCATGGGGGAAGCGGACTGGGCCCACTTCGAAGTAGCCATAGCAGATGGGCTTTTCCTAGGATTCCAACCTCACCTAGCGCGCTTCCTCGCCTTAAGGAAGTCAACATCCCACACCACTTGCTCTGTAGTGGTGACATCCTTCTCCTCACCCTTCTTCTCTGAAAAAGAAGGGATTTTCACCACATTGATCAGGTTGGAGGGCAAGCTGACTTCTTGCATCTCCTCCACATCTTAAAAGAGCAGATCCGTAGAGGAATGGTCTGGGCTCTAGACAATGCTTGCCACAGGCACCTTGACATTAGCTTGGACCTCGATGGTAGGGGGGTTTTCCATGTGAGTTTGCATCAGTTCTATAAGAAAATTCATCATGTCAAGTGGTTGATCAGCCATTCCTGCAAAAGAAAAAGGGGAAGTAAATTTATAATAAAGGGATAAAAGGGAGACTTACGAGGACACCCCTAGATTCCAAACTAATCAAGATCTCAATTCCAAATTGCAAGTGGCACTATTAGACCAAACAAGTGCTCGGGCTCACTTCCAATGGATTAGGGTCAGGTTAAGCTGATATAATATAAACACGGTCATGTGCTGGTTGAAATTGAGGAGCCCATCCCTCATGTAAGAATGATATTTAGCAGGATCACTATTCTATGTAGTGGGGAAAGGAAAATCTTCCCCGTTATATAGAGACCCTGTGCCAGCATTGGACTCCTTCCTAACCCAAAACCACTAGTCCTTAGACTTCTTAATGGAGTCTAACTTGGCTATCAACTTCAGCATGGCTATTTGGTGTGTTTTCCAATACACCAAACAATTGAGTTTCCTTGAACCAAGGTGATAAGTGCCTAAAAATTATCCCATCTAGCTTAAGCCCCAAATTGAGGAAGAGTTTATCAAGAAGGGCGAGCTCGATCCATGAATTGGGATGTACTTGGCTGAGGTGAAGGTTGAATTTGAGCATGATGGAGCAAATTGAATGAGATAAAAGCAAGCGAAACCCCCCACTCCACTTGCTTTTCAAAAGCAATGAACATGATAGAGGGGTGTTTAAATGCTCATTTCCATCTGGCAGCACGGTTAACAATGCTGGCTTATCCGAAATCACCGGGGTAATTTGAATGTGCCTCTCCTCCGTCATTATGGATCGGATTTTGATATCAACATCGGGGTCAATGCTTCTCTTTTTCTTGTTCTTTGGTTTAGGTGGGGTCCCTAGGTTTATTAGGCTGAGGTCTATGTAATACTCGGCGTATGGGTCAATGTGCAAAAATGGTGTATAGTTTCAGGAAATTTCAAAATTGGAAGCCATACCCTCATAGGCAGTGGAGAAGGTGTTTAAAGGAATGGCGCAGATAGGGCCACTTAAAGATTTGCCTTGAGTACGAGTAGAGTCTTTAAAGGTCTTGGAAGGAGCCATAAGTGTTAAATTTGAGAAAGAAGAAGACAACAAGAGGAAGAACTTACTTATTTTCAGAGTGCAAGGATGGAGAAAGGACTTGTAGCAGAGAAAATAATGGAAAAAAGCATGAAGTAGGAGAGAAAGAAAGAAGAAGATTAGGGAAAAGAGGGTATTTTATAGGAAAAATAAATGGGGAAATGCACCTTACTCATCACAAATAAACCTTATATGAAAAATGACATTTAAGTGAACAGTCGCGTATGGTGCGTGGCGAATTGAAATGACGCGCATGGTGCATATGTAAAACCTATAAGTTTTGGACATGATACAAGTTAGAAGTATATTCTTAGGGGGGATTACTCGAGCAACCAGAGTCAAGAGTCTAGCTTAGTAAAGTTTGAGCTGATCTAAATCATGAGGAATTTCAAATATTCCTCAAAATCGGCCTAACTCTGAGCCAATGCAAAATTGCACGAGATTGGTCAAGTCCCAAGAGATCGGTCAATTCCATGAAATCGGTAAATTTCCAGAAGTTTAGTCCATCCCTTGGGATTGGCATTCTTGGGTACATGAATACGAACGATTTAATCCCTCCACAACGATCAACAAGTTTTAGTTAACACATTATCCAACAATTTGAAAATATTAGACCTAAAAGAGTCTAGCTCTAGCGAGGGGGACTTATGATAAAAACCTATCTAATGGCTCATAGTCTGCTAGGCTCATTTGACCTAGTTAAGCCCAGTTAACCCATGATACTGAATAACGGTTATGGCTGTGTAGCACTACTTGGGCGGTTAACGCACTATAAGAGCGGTCATAACCATTAACTCAGCATGACCTGAGCGGTTTACACCACATCATTTCTACAGATTTGTTCGGGTACATAATTCAACTATTCTCAATACATTCAAGCTACCTTATTCTCCCCCTTGTTAACTAACTTGAGTGTCATCCGAGGTTTCGTCGAAACCCCGGACAAGCCTATTTAACCTCTGTTTGTGTTGTAGATAACCCTCACTTGGATCACCCGACATCAACCTTCAATAAGAATAGGAAGAATGCTGTTAAGTATTTGTGAAAACTTTCTCTTGACCTTCTCTAATTCTTGTTTGCATCTCAACTTCCAATAGCAGGTTTTAAGGACTAGCTCGGAATCCTACACGAGGCAAGGAAGAACTTGAGTTTTATAGAGAAAGGAGTGATGAAAGGACACGGGAAAAATTCTCTTATTGTTTGCCTCAGTTTAATTCCGTCCTTTTGCATTCTATCGAAGAAGCAATTAACTTTGAATCTGTTGTTGCTGCTATTACTGACCATGTTTTTGTCAAAGTCTTACATAAATAAAGAACTATGATCCTTTTAAGGCAAGGATTTTGATTGTTTCTTAATAATTTATAAATGCCAACAGCTAAATATATATTATAGTGTGAGTTTCTTATGCCGCATTCCTTCTTTGTGGTGAATATTTATAAGGAAAACTCTACTTTAACACTGTAATATATAATTAGTTTACAGAGAAACAATCAGAATTTTTTCCTCGAAAGGATAATAGTTTTCATGTGTTTATGTTTAGAAAAATTATGCTTCATGTTAACGAAAGGTAGACCTCTTGGATCTAAGAAAAAGCCCTGAATCATCTATTTATTATCACAAAAGACTTGAGTACTATGAAATCAACCATCCTCAAGATCTTCATTGGCTCTAATATCATTGCTTCAATATAGAATTTGCAACAAATATCAATATGTGTTATCTTGCTTTTAGTTGTAGGTTTTGGGATAGACACAAGTACAAGTTTACAGAGGAATTAGAAGAGTCGTGTCAATAAATCGAGTAGTGGAGGTACATGATAATTAATGTGACTGGTGACGGAGCTAGGACCCCACGTGGGGTAGGACTGTCCGGTCAGTGACTGTGTAATGGTTATAGGAAACTTTTTTTAAAGATTGTAATTAAGAAATAAATTAACGATTAACAACTCATAATGAAAATGATTAAAATTAAATACACTCAAAATTAAATCTCTACTATTGATATTTTATTATATTTACTTCAACATATCTTCACATTAAAGTTTTAATATATTATTTTTATTATTTCATTTCTCATTTTATATCCTATCTTTGCAAAATTTCATTAATGGAAGGTGGACTGAAAGATACATAAACATGAAACCATCGACGGTTAAAGTGGGGCTTCGGCCCAACCCCACCCCACCTTTCCACCACCCCAGAATGCGGCTGACCCAACCCCATCAGTTGCCATGGAGGTTATGAGAGAAAGACTGATTTCTTCCATATAATTTCCCTGGAATATTTCATTTAATGCAAGAAAACTCTTGGTAATTTAGAAGTTGGCTTTCATTGTTTTTAATTTTTTGGTGTTTATATTATCTCTGTCTTTCAACACTAAGTTGAGGGTCATCGTCAAACTTTAATTTCCTCAGGTGCTATCAAGTGCTTGAATGATTTATTGCTGCTTAAGTGATAACAATATATATATGCTTTGAATCTAAGTAGCACTGAAATGACAATGGAAACAGAAATGCATTCAAGGAAACACCATACAGAACACGAGTAAAAGTTTTGACGGAAACAAGAAATGTCAACGTCTTGGTGTTTCAATGTTACCTAGATTTGCACTCTTGATTTCACCATGAAAGAACAGTTTGTTGTCAACATACTGGAATAACAAAAGTAAAATATTTACGTTGTGGCTCCCTCTTTGCTTCAATTTCAATTTCTTTAGCTTTTTTTCCTTATCTTTTGATTTCAACTTAGTCAACTCGACTAACAACAAATCACACAGTTCCTCTTCATCATCATGTTTATCTTCTTGCTGATTAAAATCAATATCATCATCAATATTTTGATAATTCAAGATCGGAAAAGATTTAGTAGTAGTTTCTCCAGTTGGCTCCGGAAGCTAGATAGTTTAGCAAATCATGTAATAAGCTTTTGGGATAATAGGTTAGAAGGCAAAAACTTATGCGCCCATTAATATAAAATATACATAGATTAAGTTAGATATTATTAAATGAAATTATGATAAACAATTCAGCTCAAATACTTAAATCACCTAATCCAATTAAATTAAAAGCCTAAAATTAGAATATCATTACCTAATAATTGTAATATTAACAATTAAATTTTTGTTATATATTTTGGCCATGACAAAATAATGCATTCACAACGAATTACAAATGTAATATATGCATGGAAATATGTAGTAAAATATTATCCTAAGTACATATTTCGTAAGGAAGATTGCAAATATCGAAAGCAACCAAGGAACAAGCTATCTCACATATCAAGAACTCATTACATCGCTAAAAGTAATTTATGCATGAAGCAGCTTATAGTAGCGAATATCCATAAAAAGAATACGCGTGTAGCATATGATCCAATCTCGTAAAAAATTTCATTTTACGGTAAGAAGATCTAAACATCACTCTTTTTAAAAGTTTAAATATTTTTTTGACTAAAAAAATAAAATAGTTAGTTCGTTACAAAATAGTTACTTTTAAACACATAAACGATAAAATCAGTGTATATTTCCTCCTCTTAGATTTGAGGAAACTCTTCTTTCTCCACTTTGGGAGGAAGCTGTGAACACTAGAGTAAGTCTAGTGGTTTCCTCCTCTTAGATTTTATTTAATATGTTGGGTCGATAACTTTATAAAGGAAAGCTGTAACACGACAAAACTGAAAATTATAAAAATATAAAAAATTTAAGGAACCCAAGATTTCTCTTCAGTGACAGCATATAAGCCCAAACAACAAAGCATTTAGTCACATTCAACTCAGTGGCCATTTAGGGAGAGATATAGCAGAAGAGATTATGATTCCGATCAGAAAGAGATGGAAAGATACTGGCCATGTTTATGCGCTTAATCCACCATCAAAAACGCACCATCAAGGTAAATTGAATTCGTCTTAATTAATCTGACTAATAGATGTATGATACTTATAATAAATCAAGCGTAATCTAATTAGATCTGTAAAGAACAGCTTTGATTTATGATGATTAGAAATTATTGGTGTAAAACATCAGATACTAGTTTGAGAATGTTGCTGATTTGAAATTAACTAATTAATATTTCACGTGTAGATGAGATTGTTTCTACAGAACTTCAAAGAACAAACATCACATCTTTGTCAAGATTGCATAGTGTCGCCGGCGAGAATTTCCATTACTACTTTTCACAAGTAAGTATCAGTATGCTCTAAGCCTTTCACTGCTGCTAGGATAGTTTGTTCAGTTATTGGTGTTGTTTTTTTTATTTCATTGACTTGTTTTGTTTGGTTTTCTATTACTGATTTGTTTAATAGAAACACAATTTGATATAATTTTGTTAGGATAGTTTGTTCTGTTATTTGTGTAGTTACTTTTTTTTAATTGTTTTCATTAAATTGTTTCACTAGCTACACCTGATTGCAAGGTTTTTGGTGCTGGCGTTGTTAGACTTTTAGTTCTTCATTGTCCCATTCATGTTACAAATTTTGCAAGTCCTATTTTATACTTTTTATTTTACAACAAACAATAAATAATCGATAATCGGTACATTGTATGTGGTGATCATCTAAACATTCTCATAATCTTTTATTACCTTTCCTAGAATCTATTTTCGTTCTGTTTATTCATCTTACACCACACACACACACATAAAAAACAACTACCTTTTCCTCAAATTATTCTTTTAATGTCTTTGTACACTGAGTTTGAAGTTTCCTTCAAATTATTTTCCTTATGACATTTTTCAGTGAAAGAAAAAAACACCTTTAAACTGATTTTTGTTTTTTAAGCAACAAACTAGTTAGTATTCAACCATCCCAATATTTCCATTTTTTTACAATCAATCTACTAATCAAGTTTTAGTATCTGGCATTCACAATCAGATAAAGAATTCTATTACATAATTGTGTTCTTTATGGACATTAAAAACATTATTCAGTGATACTCACGCACATTTATGATTGCAATGTCTATTTGTAGCAGATAGGCGCTTCTCGAAATGGAAGGGATCAGTTGTCGATTCATTAATTTCTCAAAAGGTGTCTTCCTTACGCAAAATGTATCTGACCATCTTTCAAGGTAAGACACCAGTGCATTTCTCAATTATACACACACACACACATTATTATTAAATAATGGACTATACAACTTTCTTTATGTAGCTCTGCCTCGATGTAAGATTACATTGGCCATAATCTTTTATTACCTTTTCCTTGGATTTTTTTCCGTTCTCTTTTTGTGGGTATGCCTCTGTGAAGACTAGACACTCGTGGCATGAGTGTTCATATGCATTTTGGGATGATTTTGGGATTATTTAAGGATGAATGGCATATGTTAACTTCTGATTTCTATTTATAAGTAAATTAAGAAGGATTAACTGAACTGTGAGAAGGTCCAATTTTGAGTGTATACAAAGGTATATAACCAATGAAAATAATTGCCAGTTGAGTTAGGTTGCATTATCTATTCATCTGTAATTGGTTACAAATGCATATTCAGGAAGATGTCTTTGTGCCTGTAATTGTGAGTTGGTAAACGCTATGCATCTTACATTATTGGTCCTCATGATGCAAAACAAGTACGGATTTGTTATTTAAATTTTTTCGGTCACCATGACCATAATCTGAATCAAACACCTTGTTCCTGCCAACTCGTGCAGGATTTCATTTTGCAAGGAAGCAATACAAATGGAAGTCAAGT